>JAOTRH010000001.1:27068685-27110460 GCA_034768845.1 Heliamphora exappendiculata
CAGATGTTTGGGGGCCCTGTCCAGTCGAGTTTGTTTCTGGATTTCGTTATTACGTTATATTTGTGGATGATTATTCTTGTGTAACTTTCTTATATCTTATGCGACATAAATCTGAAGTAACATCTATTTTCTCCTCTTTTTGTATGGAAATGTAAACACAGTTCAAGGCTCAGGTTAAATGTTTACGCAGTGATAATGGCGGCGAGTATCTTTCAACCCAGCTGAAGACGTTCCTGTCCACACATGGCATTATTTATCAGACTTCTTACCCAATTACCCCACAGCAAAATGGTGTCGTTGAGCACAAGAACCGCTATATTATGAAAACTGCTCAAGCTCTCTTATTTCAGATGCACGTACCTAAAAAATTTTGGCGGCATGTCGTGTTAACTGCTTGTTACTTGATCAATCAGCTCCCCTCTCAGGTACTTGGTGGACAAATTCTGATGGCCGTCCTTTCTCCCGGGCAGAGCCTTTTCTCTTTACCCTTGAGAATTTTTGGGTGTCTTTGTTATGTTCGTGATATTCATCCCCAGCGGACGAAGTTAGATGCTCAGGCTGTCAAATGTATTTTTCTTTGTTATTCAAAGACTCAGAAGGGGTACCGCTGTTTTTGTCCATCTCTACACAAGTTCTGTCTCCCGGGATGTTGTCTTTGTGGAGTCTACTCATTTCTTTTCTGCGTCGGATTCGGTTGTGTCGGGGGTTAGGAGTTTTGATATTCAAAGTCTTGATTTTTTAGTGTTTTGCTTGCCCTTGTCTTCTTCTGCAGGTGCTCCTACTGTGGGGTCTTCGCCGCCTTCTCCATCCACTTATTCAGGTTCATTGGACCTCTCCTCTGCTGAGCCAGTCTCCTCGTCTACGGATCCTCTTTCCATGGTAAGTGCTCTTCCTCCTAACGATACTGTTCCTATTACTACTTGAAAATCTTATCGGACTTGCAGGGATCATCCTCTCTATACCACCTCCTACAAGGGTCTTTCCGCCTCTTTACAGGCTTGTATTGCCACCCTGGATCAGGCCGTTGTTCCTCGTACTGTTACCGAGGCCTTAGCCGACCCTGGCTGGCGGGGTGCTATGTTGGAGGAGATGCAGGCTCTTGAGTCCACCTCAACTTGGTCCCTTGTTTCTCTTCCGGAAGGTAAACAGGCTATTAGCTGCAAATGGGTCTTTACCGTCAAGCTCAATCTTGATGGTTCTCTTGCCCGCTTGAAAGCCCGTCTTGTTGCCAAGGGGTATGCTCCGGCGTATGGAATTGATTATTTTGAGACATTCTCTCCTGTTGCCAAGATGGCCTCTGTTCGCCTATTTATGTCTCTTGCTGCTACTTGCCATTGGCCCTTGTATCAGCTTGATGTGAAGAATTCTTTTCTTCACAGCGATTTGCAAGAGGAAGTCTATATGGAGCAATCTCCCGGTTTTGTTGCTCAGGGGGGGTCTTAGCTGGTATGTTGTCTCCATCGCTCTCTTTATGGATTGAAGCAATCTCCACGGGCATGGTTTGGTCGCTTTAGCATGGTTATGCGCCAATTTGGTTTTCTACAGTCCGGAAAAGACCACACTGTGTTCTATCGGCGTTCCTCTGCTGGCTGTATTATATTAATTGTCTATATTGATGATATTGTTATCACAGGGGATGGTACGGTAGGCATTTTTGAGTTAAATCTATTTCTGAAATCTCAGTTTCAAACTAAAGATTTGGGGGAATTGAAATACTTTCTCGGCGTTGAGGTAGCACGCGGCAAGAAGGGTATTTTTATTTCTCAGCAGAAATGTGCTGGATATTTTAGCTGATGCGAGGCTTCTGCGCGCAATCGAGTCACCTATGGACCCGAGTGTCAAACTCCTCCCTGATGAGGGTGATGCTTTTCCTTATCCTGACCAATATAGAAGAATGGTTTGAAAATCAAACTATCTGACAACAATGACAAGATCAGACATCGCTTTTCCTGTGAATGTGGTGGGCCAGTTCATGGCTGCGCCTCGGGTCCCACATTGGAATGCCGTAGTTTGAATTTTACGATATCTCCACAGTAACCCTAGTAAGGGGCTACATTTCAGTGATCATGGCCACTCTATGATGGAAGAGTATTTTGGTGCAGACTGGGCCGGATGTCCCATTGATCGGAGGTCTACTTCTGGATTCTTTATATTTATTGGTGGCAATCTTATCTCTTGGAAGAGTAAAAAGCAGGAAGTGGTTTTTCGGTCGAGTGCCGAAGCCGAATATCGGGCCATGGCTCTGGCGACATTTGAGATTTTATGGCTCCGTCAGTTGCTTAGTGAGTTGGGTGATCCTTATCCTGGCCTAACAAAACTTTGGTGTGATAATAAATCTGCAGTGTATATTGCTACAAATCCAGTATTTCACGAGCGCACGAAACATATCGAGGTGGACTGTCATTTCATTCGGCGCGAGTATCAGAATGGTGTGATCATATTTGGCTCTGTTCGTACTGGAGAGCAATTGGCGGATATTTTAATTAAATCAGCTCTGGGTCCTCGGATTCGATACATATGTGACAAGCTGGGCATGCTAGATATATATGTTCCAGCTTGAGGGGGGGTGTTAGCTTTATTATGATTAGTATCCGGTGTTAGATATATATCGTATTAGTATTATTATTATATATTTATTATCAAGTGTGTGTGGGTGTATGGATGTAATGGCGTTGCCTAACTTTATTATAAATAAGAGTCTCGTCTATCCTTTTGGGTACGGCTTCTCATTATTTTCTGTCTAATAACAATGAATATCTGTTGTTGACTTTCTCAAATGCTGAAGAATTGACAATATATCACAATGGTCATTAAATGAGTATGATGAATCTATATCTATATGTGTCAGCATAATATTATGGTATCCAGGGTTTGGGATGAAGGAATTGCCATTTGTTAATTATTTTGATGAATGTTTGCAAGAGTTATTGTTAGCGATTTCTAATGTAGAAGTTGAACTACAAATTTGACTTTAGAAGCGTAAAATTGTTTTTTGTGTGTTTTTGCTGAAGTTAATGTGTAGCTTTGGGAAAGAATTTTTTTTATCAATAAAATTCTCCTTGTCGAATAGATTATTCAAAAGAATACAAAGATCGAATTTTCTAATTTCTGTGACTGTGAGTGTGCCCTTATTCAATGAGTTTATCTATATGCCCTTATTCAATGAGTTTATCTATACATGCAGTTGCAGATAATGTTGGAGCCATTTCTGTGGAAGAAAAATAAATTTGCAATAGGGTCTGATACAGAGGAAAGGTGATTGATCCAATCTTTCACGATATGAAACTTCTTGCCTTTTACATGCTACTTTCCTTTATGCCCACAATATCACCTGGCATGCCTTGCGACTCAGTTAAACAGCTGGCTAATGATGTTTGTGCTTCTGGAATAGTCAATTATGTATCTTCATAACTTACTACTAAGCTTGTGCATGCCCAAAAACATTTTCCACATGAATCTATATGGTGTTAATATATATTAAGTATTAATAATATCATGTGAGAATACCCACAGTATCTGCTGTAGTCTCTCATTACTTAATAAATACATGTGTCTCTCAATGAGAATACACTCTTTCCTGCATTTTTTTCTTATTTTTTAACATGGTATTAGAATCATGAAACCCTAGTTCCCACCAGAACCAACTGCCAACCAGAAACCCTAACCCTAACTGCCGACCACAAGACACCCTCGCAGACCTCCGTCGGTCCTTCAGCAGTCGTCACCGACCCTCGTTGGCCCTCCAACAGTTGTTGGCGATCCTCGTCGGCCTTTCAGGAACCCTCACCGTCCACTGTTGGCTTTCCCAAAGCGTGCGCCGACCCTCGTCGACTCTTCCAGGCGAGCCGCCAACCCCCGTTAACCCCTCCAGGGGTGACAACGACCATCGTCGGGCTTTCATAGGGTACCTCCGACCCTCGTTAGTCCCTCATGGGGGGACGTCGCCTACCATTGGCCCTGCAGGGCCTCCGACGACCACTGTCACCCCCTTCAGGGCTTGCTCCGACCACTGTAGGGTCTTCCTCAGCCTCGTCGACCACTTTCAAACTCCGACAGACCCTTCCTTAGTCGTTCAACTCGACTTTTCTCTCTTTCCCTCACTGCATCATTCTGCCAGTATAATTCCATGATGTCTTCTAATTTGATGATGCTGTGAGAGTCTGATGTGGTCCTTTGTCATAGCTCTGTGTAGATTGAGACTTGTGTTTTGTGGTATTTTTTGGTCCCCTTGTTGGTGAACAAGGATGTCAGAGGATTTCGTGACCCGCGAATTCCAGGTTGAAGCTTGTCGGCAGTGTACCATAGATGTGTTCTCGTCATCCACACGGTTGGTTGATCGGCGACTTGATGGCGCCAACGGTTATGCTTTATGGAAGAAGAAAAGTGTTCTTAAGTTGCTTCAAGGCATGGGGCTTGATTTCCACCTATTTGATGACCCTCCATCACAGACATCAGCGACCTTCCGGATTTGAACCCGGGATGATGCCCGGATATTCAGTCAGTTGCTCAACTCGATGGATCCTTCTGTTCAGGCTTTGGTGGCCAAGACTGATACTGTGCGAGAGATCTGGTCCTCATTAGAATCGATCTATTCATCCACTAATGATCTCTCCCGCCTATATGATGTCATGAAAGGCTTTTTTCAGTCCCAGCAGTCCGAGAAGCCTCTTCAAGATCACTTTATGCAATTCAAAATTTTGGCTGACGAGTTTAATCGTCTTCCGTTCACAAATCAGCTGTCTTAGTTTTAGTAATAGAGTCGGCAATTTTTGGTGTTGTGCTCCTTGACTAGTTTGGATTCCGAATTTGACTCCGCGTGTTCTCAAATCCTTGCTGGGGCAGATATTCCCACTCTCTTTGAGATTTTTTGACGTGCGAGTAGAGCGTCCCGTCGGGATGAGTCTCGTGGTACTGGTACATCTTCTGTTGAGACCTCTGATTAGTCCGCTTTAGTGGGTTTTCATGGTAGCTGTAGCAATTGAGGTCGCGGTGGTGGTGGTGGTGGTAGTAAGTCTGGTCGTGGAAGAGGTCATGATGGTGGTCGTGAGATCCGTACGTGCCACTATTGTGGGACCCGGGGACACATTCGTAGTGAATGTTACAAGCTTCATGGGAAGCCCCCACTAGTGACCAATGCCACATCTGATTTCAGCCAGTAGGACTATATCCAGCCCAGTCCTCAAGGGGCGCCTAACTCGACCAGACGAGTTGTTGAAATGACTACTGCAGAGTATGACCAATATGTGTATAGTCAGATTGGATAGAGTACGAGTTCTTCTGTGGTACCAACAGTTACCTTTGCAGGTAATCCTACTGCATGTGTGGCTTATAGATTCTGATGCTTCTGCTCACATGGTTGGAACATCACGTATTCTATCAAATTATAAGCCGACTCCTGGTCATGTTGGTGTTTTAGTGGCTAATGGATCCTCTTTAGCTGTTGAGGGTTGTGGTGTTGCGACACCAACTCCTGCACTTTCTTTATACAATGTCTTGCATATTCTTAATAATCCCTTTAATCTATTATCCATTTGTCAGATTACTGCTGATTTGAGTTGCTCCGTTACATTTTTTCCTGATTCATGTATTTTTCAAGATTTTACGACGGAGAGGATTATCATTAAAGGACGGGTCTCGGGGAGTTGTACCTGCTAGATGCTGCTCCTGCTTAGGCGTATTCTGTCTTGTCTTCTTCTGCCCTTGATATTCATTGTCGTCTTGGGCACCCTGGTTTGTCGAGTCTTAAAATTTTTTTACCCCAATTTAAGGTCTATGTTTGTTATTGAGTGTGAGTTGTGTCGTTTTGCCAAGCACCTGCGTGTGCCTTTCCAGTCTCGAGTCAATAAAAGAGTTTTAGCTCCCTTTCAGTTAGTGCATTATGATGTCTGGAAACCTAGTCCGGTCGCCTCTTTATTTGGTTTCCGCTATTTTATGAGCTTTGTAGTTAATCACTCTCGTGCCACATTTATATATTTAATGAAAAATAAATATGAGGTTTTATTTGTGTTTACTCAATTTTGTATGACTGTGCAAACCCAATATGGTACCTATGTTAGGATCTTGCGTAGTGATAATGGGGGAGAATATATGTCTACTGCCATAAGGGAGTTTTTGGTGAGCCATGATATTTCCCATCAGACGTCATGTCCTGATACTCTCGAATAGAATGGGGTAGCTGAGCGGAAAAGTAGACATGTTTTGGAAACAACCCGTGCTCTTCTATCTCATATGCATGTTTCTCATCATTTTTGGAGTGAGGCTATTCTTACGGCCTATTGTCTTATTAATCGCCTGTCATCTATTGTGTTGGGTGGTGTTTTCTCAATGTCTGTATTAGCTCCTATGTTGCCTGTGCACTCCCTGCCTCTAAAATCTTTAGTAGTGTATGCTATGTGCGTGACACTAGGCCACAGGTCACTAAACTTGATGCTCGTGCACTCAAATGTGTTTCTTGGCTACCCTCAACACCAGAAGGGGTATCGGTGTTATTGTCCTGCGCTCCGTCGATTTGTTGTGTTTTGGGATGTTACCTTTCTTGAGTCGACCCCCTTCTATTCTTCTACTCTTCCTGTTCCATCTTCGGGTCGTGAGTCACCTCCCTCGCCTCTGTCTGTCGAGTTTTTGGTCTCACGGATTACTACTGATAGTCCTGCCGCATCTTTTGAGCCATTCTCGGTGCCACTTCCTGCAACCTCGCTCTCACGTGATCCGCCTCCTGCTCAGTCAGTTCTCTCGTCGGTTGATCTGCTGGTAAGTGAGCTCTCTATTGCTGCCCGTCGTCTTTATCGCCTATGTCGGGATCACCCCCGACATGTTGACTCCTATAAGGGCTTGTCAGCTTCTTTACGTGCCTTTATTTCTACAGTTGATACTACTGCTGTTCCTGGTAGTGTTTCAGAAGTTCTCTCCCATCCTGGTTGGCGTTTTGCTATGTTGGAGGAAATGTCTACCCTGGATAATAATGGCACTTGGGATCTTGCTTTTCTTCCTACCGGGAAGCAGGCAATTGGCTACAATTGGGTCTACACTGTGAAGGGGCATCTTGATAGCTCTTTGGCTTGCTTGAAAGCGTGCCTTGTTGCAAAAGGTTATGTTCAAATTTGTGGCGTCGACTATTTTGAGGCTTTCTCTCCGGTCTCCAAGATAACTTCCATTCACCTTTTTCTTTCTCTCGCTGCCTCTCGGAACTGGTTGCTTTTTCAGGTGGATGTCAAGAATGCATTTTTCCGTGGTGATCTTAAGGAGGAAGTCTATATGGAGCAACCTCTAGGTTGCTCAGGGGTGTCTGATCTTGTGTGTCACATTCGTCGTTCTTTATATGGTTTAAAACAATATTCTCGGGCTTGATTTGGGAGGTTTAACATGGTGGTGCAATAGTTTGGTCCACGGCAGTCAGATAAAGATCATACCGTGTTCTTTCGTCAGATTGATGTAAGTTGTATTCTTCTCATTGTCTATGTTGATGATATTGTCATTACTGGCGATGACCGTGTTGGAATTAGTAGCCTGAATGTCTTTCTACAGATACAATTTTAGACTAAAGATCTTGGACACCTGCGGTATTTTCTGGGTGTCGAGGTGGCCAGAGGTAAGCATGTGATTTTTATTTCTCACAGGAAATATGTGATTGGCATTTTGCGCGATGCCGACATGCTTAATGCAAAAAGTGTGGAGTTCCCAATGGATCCAAGTATAAAGCTTTTTTCTGGTAACGGTGATGTGTTTCTTCACCCTGATAGGTATCGCAGAATGGTGGAAAAACTTAATTATTTAACCACCATAACCCGATCAAATATTGCCTATCCTGTTAGCATTGTGAGTCAGTTCATGTCTGATCCTCGTATTCCCCATTGGAATTCAGTGGTTCGTATCCTCCGGTACCTCCATTCCAACCCGGAGAAGGGTCTACAGTTTTGTGATTGGGGTTATTTCCGTACTGAAGGCTATTCTATTGCAGATTGGGTAGGATGCCTGATTGATAGGAGATTTACATCAGAGTTTTCTGTCTTTGTCGGTGGGAATCTAGTATCGTGGAAAAGCATGAGGCAAGATGTGATATCGAGGTCCAGTGCTGAGGCGGAATACAAGGTTTATGGCGTTGGCAACGTTCGAATCATGTGGGTTCGACATCTTCTCACTGAATTAGACGAACTGCCTATGGATCCTACTAAGTTGTGGCGTGACAATAAGTCTGCTGTCTACATCGCTACTAATCCAGTGTTTAATAAGCGGACTAAGTACATTGAGATCGACTATTATTTTATCTGCCACGAGTATAAAAACGGCACTATCGATTTTGGCTTTGTTCGATCTAGTGAACAACTTGCTGACTTGTTCACTAATACATTGCTCGGGTTCCGTGTTCGCTACATTTATAGCAAATTGGGTATGATTGATATCTATACTCCAACTTGAGGGGGGGTGTTAATAAATATTAAGTATTAATAATATCCTGTGGGGATGCCCACAGTATCTGCTGTAGTCTCTCATTACTTAATAAATACGTGTGTATGTCTCACAATGAGAATATACTATTTCTCGCATTCTTTCTCTCATTTCTAACATATGGCTCTGAAGAAAAGCACTTGGATGTTTATCTTTATCATGGGTTTATTTAGATTGCTAACTCACGCATTAATAATCGGTCTTCACAGCCATATCTGATAAAAAATTTGGGCTCCTTAACCCATCCTGTCCATTCCTGTTCATTTGCTTGTTGTGCTTGGCACAGCCTTCGTCTGTTTTTACTTTGTATTCGAGCACAATTGATTCTTTTTATATTTTCTAAATATATTCATTAGAAGGCATAGAAGGGACTTTGCATCTCCAATAAAAGAAAGTAAAACTGTGTTATGTACCACCCATAAGATTCTTTGCACGAGGATTGGTTATCCCTGATCCACAACTGTAAAAAAGACTCAAAACATACTCTTCATTTGGTACTTCTGCTCAACATTTTCAAAGCACATCTTATTTCTTTCCTCCAAATACACCAAAATAAGCAAAAAGGCACAGCCTCTCGCACCTTTCCCATTCTAAACCCAACTCCTCACCTGAAATTGGGAAAACATAATCCCATTTTGAGGGATCCAGTGATTGAAAGCTCTTTAACCAAGCTTTTTGCAGCTCTTGGTATATACCCTTTTCTGCCTCTTCCCTACTCCTTTTGTGAAAAAATTACCGCAACTGTCTTTCTTTGTCCTGCATAGATACAAATCATTTTAATTTTGTCTAATGTTCTTTTTTTCTCAGATTTCTACAAGTTAGTGTATTTCTTAGCCTTGTCCAAGTAGGGTGCTCTCTTATGTTTTGCATGTGTTACGGTTTATCTTCATTTACTGGAATCGGTATCCTGTTTATGCTTTATTATGCAGAAAGTGAATTATTAGTCTGTTTGTCCGGTACATGTTTTCTCTTTCTCTTTACTCCTGAAAATTGTGGAAACAATCTTGTTATTTTTGTCCCATAAATGTTATTCTAACATTTTGGTGGCTTTCTTTTTGGCTGCAGTGTGGGTGGATTCTTTCAGCGTCATTTTGGAAAAGAGGTATGTGTTGCTCTGTTTTACTTTTGCTACTTCTCTCTCTCTGGTGCTCTGAAAGATGGACAGATGGGAACATATCTACATGAGATATATGACACACGCCCAACCGACAGCTTTGGTAGAACAAATCAAGGGCATACGAGAATTTCTTTAGATAGTCTAATCACTAATGATATGAATTTGCAGGTAGTAAAGTTAATACTTGCTGAGTTATTACTCTGAATATTTTATGCCTCTTCTGATTTTCTTAGGTTGTTGACTACCTGATTGACCCTTTTGTTGCGGGCACAAGTGCTGCAGATCCTGATTCACTTTCTGTGAGTATATACGATACCTTTCGAATTAACAGGAATTATGAATAAGAGACAATCTATGTCCCTCCCTCGTTTGGTGAAAAGAAAAAAGGGATCTGGACGAGAAATGTTTTATAGTGTCAGGCTAAGGATAAATTACAAGCAACCCTAGCAACTTTTGCAATTGTGCAACTTCTGTCATTTAATATTTTTGGATGGGGTTGCTGCATCTTTTACTTTAGTAAATTGCTTTTATGAGCTATGACACCTTCACCTGTTGATATATTACTTCATTTTATTCATTCTTTTACATCGCTTATCTTATTTTCATTGTCCAAACAGATGCAGCATGCATTTCCCGAGTTGTGGAACCTAGAGAAAAAGTATGCCTCGTGTAGATTCTTCTTATTTGTTTTTTTTTCTAAATTTCTTTTTTATCTTTATTATTCTTTTCTATCTGCTCGTATTTTCTCTCCTTGATTTTATGGTAATTACAAGGCTATAACTAATCCCCATTTATATATCTTAATATCTCCTAGACATCTTCTGAAATGACATGATCACTTTTTGTACCTTCTTGAAGGTTGAAATCGAAAATCAAAAGAACAAAGATATAGAATGATAATGTTAACTAGCCACTTAATTATTGATTTTGCTTAGATATCTGACTAGCTTAAATTAGTTGTCTGAACTTTTTCCCATTTGGGGCTAGTGATATAGTCTCAAGAAATGGGCAGCCCCGAGGCTCCAATGCTGCAAGGTCCGAGAATGTGGAATGTACATGTCTTACTACCATACGTAGAGAGTCTGCTTTCGTGATTTGAAATCGAAATCATGATGTTTAGGTCACAATAGAACAACCTTACCATTGCACCAAGGCCCGCCCTTCCTCCTCTCCCACATCGAGAAAGATTTACATGAACCTTTTTCAGTTCTGCAGGCTACCAGAATTGGGGACTTATATTGCAGTTAGCACTGGAATGCTACACATGGGAAATATCATTAAGTTGCATCTTATATCCAGAAGAGTAGGCCATGAATACTGGTACATGTGATGTGGCCTATCCCTGCATATGGTCCTGAGAAACTCAATTTTGAATATTTCTTTTTGACATTTTTTCCCCACAAGAGGAGTTTCCAAGTGAACAATTTATCTTATAAATTCAAATAACATACTATCATTTGAGATTTGGTGACATTTTTTTTAGTGGTTAAATAATTGACGTTGACAACAGGATCTGAAGTCCCCGAACTACATAGCTGGATCCAAACGTTTAATTCTATATTAAAATATGCTACTTCTCATTAAAACCCTCTTACTTCAATACTATTGTCACCAGGTCTGCTTTGGTTTTACTTTTCCACTTGTTGAATAAGTGCAAATACTGTGCTACGTGGCATTAAGATAGGTGTAGGTTATCCCACCCAATGTTACATGGAACGTGAATAGGATTGGGAACGCGGTATGTTATATTCCTCGAAACGTGGTACGGTGGGAGTAGGCTTGTCGGTTCCATAATTGGGAACAAAATACGTTTTGTCGGAACGTGGAATTATATTTTGGATCACTTAATAGTATTTTTATATTGTGATTTAATAGTATCAACATTCAACAATTTGTATTTTTTCTCAATGTAATTATAAAAGTTTACTTCAAGAAATTCTGCCAATAGCCATTCTAAATATCTCAATATCCAAATTATCCAAAGTTTCATAGCAAATGCGGCTTGATCCTTAAAAAAAAAAAAAAAAAAACTCATAAAAAATAGCCGTTCAAATTGAAAAAAGAATCACATTGGACTCTTTCCCTTGTCCTTAGAAGATAATGGCGTTCCACTTCCTCGTCTAATGAAGTTTAAAATTTGAGATTGTTGAGATCTCACACGAGGCACTGGATTAGAAGAAGTAGCTATTGGTGTTGAACTTTGGCTATGAGATGTTGAACTATGTGGTGCCTATTGATTCGCCCTTTTTTTCTGTTTGTGTGTGCTCCTATTGAGTATCATTGAAATCATCCCTCTAAAGATTGCCACTGTATCTCTTCCAGTCTCACTTGGGAATCGTCGATAATTGCATCTTCTAGATTAACATCCCATTTTTTGAATGTTCCTTCTTTATAGTTGACTTGAAATCTTGATAAGAGCAATAACTGAATAAATAAAAACTAGCTTATTCGCCAGTGCTGCATTTAGGCTGTAAAGTATATAATTAAATTATACATAAATAAATTAGATTATTACTAAGTAAAGATACATTTTCCTTTAAAAACCAATTTAAATATAAAAAAACCTGTTTCATTTAACATTATGGATATACCAATAAGTGCTCCAAATTTTTTCTGCGAATGATGTAGTGATAGGTTGGGACAAGATCTTTCGTGCAACTTTTACTAACTTTGGTATTTTTGATTCATATGTTGCTCACCATTCCATAGCGTCCATGGTAGAAGCATCAATAAAAGCAACATCGGTAGAAAAAAGGTATTTATGCATGTGAAATTTTACAAATTGCTTGCGTAACATTTTTGCTTCCTCGGTATCTGATGTGATTTTTTCAAATGCTTTTAAGACCACAGCAACCACTTTGGCTTCAATTTGTGTTTTAGAGCATCTTTAATTTCTCCAAGCATATTATTCAGGACCATCTTTATCAGAAAACCAAATTAATTTACAAAGGTTTTGTGATAGCTAATATGTTATGCATTTCATTTATGTATCCCGTAATCAAAGCACCAATTGCTCTTGAATTTTCGTCGCCACTTTTAATCAATTCCTCTAAAGAATTCAAAACCATGGTAGTTTCTCACATCGACAAGTAGTTTTAACATGATATAATTCATATAGATCTCGTTTTAGCCACCTTTACAAATTCTAACTCAGAGTGTGGTCTAAAACTTGTCAATGAATGAGAATGATTAATAAAGTAGTTTGACAATTCCACCCCCGGATCATATGTATCTTTAAACCAATTAAAAGCTTGTGCCAAATCTTTGAAAATCAACTTCAATGTGTGAATTGCACAAGGAAACCCAAAAAATACGGGGGTGTGCCTTTTCCACTTCTTTGCACGCTAGTTTGCAATTTGCCGCATTGTTGGTCACAACTTGGATGACATTAAAAGGACTGACCTCATCAATTGCTTGTAATAACAACTTCGTAATATTAACTTTTGATTTCTCAACTCCACTAAATTATTTATCAACGGATTTTTTTCTCACATTTGACCAACCATCAGAATCGATTAAAACTCTGTTTGTATACCACGTGTCTTTCACAGTAATCAATTCTTTATTGACACTTGTTTTTACCTCGTCTAGCAAAGTGGTTGTTGCCTTTTCAAATGACGGGATTCTATAACTTTTATGTTCCCTATTTATGGCTATCACTATTCGAGAAAATTGAGAATTTTTAAGAACATTAAAGGAATTCCATTTGCACACGACGCACTTACACTAGAGGTATCAACTGCATGCGTGTCCATCAGAGCAAATTCTTTTAATGAACTATTACCTCTTGTCACCTATCGATGAGTGAGTTCTAAATTTTAGAGAGAAGATGACACACCATCTTTTTGGGCATTTTCATTATGTTTTTTCATTTTTTCGAATGTTATGTGATCTTTCAACAAAGCAGGACACCTTTTAACTTCATCTTTCTTCCCCGTACTAGCACCAGAAAATGCGTATGAATTCTAGTATAAGTGATAACAAAACTAGCCTTACAGTGATTATACTCCCAATGTGTGGCACCTTTTGGATTTTTTCTACTTGTAATCCCTTTTATAATAACTTAATCCAACAAAGACTTGCTCTTGGGATCAAGTCACTTTTCTCTGAACGATACAAAATCACTTGCTTGAAAGCCACCAGAATTACCGTTGCCCGCTATTTCAATTTCTTCAACGTTCCCTTCATCGCTATTGAGGAGTTATTAATATATCTTCATCATCTTTAGAATTTTGAATGCGAGCTAAATCATCTACTCATTTTCTTTTTTCGAAAACCATGTTTGAAGCTTCAAATTAAAACTCACGGTTCAAGTCAAGCATTTTTAGAAGAATTGTACTTTGGGCTTCTTTACGTTTCAACGGGATGAATAAAAAATTAGAAACACAAGATTCCAATTTATTTTATAGAAAAGAGATCAAAATTTTAAGAAAAATCTTCTTTTATTTAATTTATATTAGTGAAGATAATATTTTGCAACCTTCCCAATACAAGAGAAACCGTTCACATTCTGTTAGATATAAAATTAAAGGAAAAAATAAATTTGATGACAATTCACTAATCCGTTCACATTCCAGTCACATTCTACCTAACACAGTCCAATTCCCAAGTTCCTCATTTTGTGCATTCCCAATTGCAACGAACTCTTCATTTGACTGCAAATGTCATTCAAACTTTCAGATTGAGAATCATATCCACCGAACGCATTCCCAATTGCCAAGTTCTTCCGAAGTATTTGCAATCTAGTTCTCTATTTGGAGTCGATCTTGTTCCCAATTTTAATCGATTTGGCTTTTGATTTTGAATGAATTTGGTTTTCGATTTTAAATTGATTTGGTTTCCCCGATTTGAATTGTTTTAGTTTCCAATTTTGAATCGATATGGTCTTCTGATTCTTATTTTGCATCTTGTTCTTGATTTTGAATCGATCCGATTTTCGATTTTCCAAAAAATCGAGCCACTTCAAATCGAAAACATCAAGCTATGTTGCATCATGCCCCTTCGGCCACCAAGAAATCAAACTAAATCTCAAAGTAAGGCTAGCTTTGTCTTTTGATACTTATTTCGCATCTTGTTCTTGATGATGAGATATTAATGTATGATTATGAAGAACTTCGCAATAATGATGAAGAAAATGTTGAAGAAATTGAAGTAGTGGGCAGCGGTAAATCTGTTGGTGTACAAGCAAGTGAATTTGTACCTTCTAGAGAAAGCGGCTTGATCCCAAGAGTAAGACTTTGTTGGATGAAGTTAATCATGAAAGGGATTGCAAGCGAAAAAAATGCAGAAGGCACCAAGCATTGGAAGTATAATCCTGTAAGGCTAGTTTTGTTAGTACTTATACTAGAATTCATACGCATTTTCTGGGTGCTGCTGCAGGGAAGAAAGTTGAAGTTAAAAGGTGTTTTGCTTCAACATTCGAAATATACGAAAATATATTGAAAATGCTGAGAAAGATGGTGTGTCGTCTTCTCTAAAAAATTTAGTAACTCTCTCATCGTCTGGTGACAAAAAATAAAGGTTCATTAAAAGAATTCACTTTGATGGACAAACATGCTGTTGATGTTGCTATTGTAAGTGTGCTATGGGCAAATGGAATTCCTTTTAATGTTCTTAGAAATTCTCAGTTTTCTCAAATGGTGACAACTATCAATAGGGCACTTGAAGGTTACAAAGTACTGTCCTTTGAAAAAAATAAGAACCACTTTGCTACACGAGGTAAAAACAAGTGTGGATAAAGAATTAATTCCTGTGAAAAACACGTGGTATACGTATGGAGTTTTAATCATTTCTAACGGTTGGTCAAATGTTGGAAAAATCTGTTGATAAATATTTGGGTGGTAAATAGTCGTGGTGCTATGTTCTTATATGCTGAAGAGTATTCTGGAGTTGAGAAATTAGGAGTTGATATTGCGAAGTTGTTATTGCAAGCAATTGATGAGGTGGGTCCTTATAATGTCATCCAAGTCATTGCCGACTATGCGGCAAATTGCAAACTAGCAGGCAAAGAAGTGGAAAAAGTATACCCCCACATTTTATGGTCTCCTTGTGTAGTTCACATTATATTTGATATTCAAAGATTTGGCACAAGCTTTTGATTTGTTTAAAGATACATATTATCTAGGGAAACAAATTGTAAGTACTTTATTAATCATTCTCATGCACATACAATTTTTAGAGAACACTCCGAGTTAGGACTTTTGAAGGTGGCTAAAACATGAATTGCATCACATCATATCATGTTAAAAAATCTTGATGTGAGAAAGGCCTTAGGAACTACAGTGGTTTTGAGTCCATTCAAGGAATTGATGAAAATTCAAGACCAATTGGTGCTTTGATTACAGGATACATAGGAAATGATGATTTTTGGGATGAAGTGCATAACATATTGGCTATCACAAAAACGATTTATAAATTATTTAGGTTTTCTAATAAAGATGGTCCAATTATGGGTGAAATATATGATGAAATGGATAAAATGCTTGGAGAAATTAAAAATGCTCTAAAAAATAACAAGTTTGAAGATGCATTTATACAAATTGAAGCCATAATGCTTGGTAGATGGGAAAAAATGAATGTTCTTTTGTATTGCCTTGGATTTGCTTTGTTACCCCAATTTTATGATTCTATTTATGTAAGTATCCCTACCCCTAGCGGAACGCTTAGAAAGAGGCCTAATGAAGACAAAGAAGTGGTTGATGAGGTCGTAAAAGCGTTTGAAAAAAAATGCAGCAGATACCGAGGAAACATGAATGTTACGCAAGTAATTTGTAGATTTTCGCGTGCGTAAAGGCCTTTTTCTACCGCTGCTACCTTTATTGATCTTTCTACCATGGATGCTATAGAATAGTGGGCAACATATGGATCAGAAACACCAAGGTTAGCAAAAGTTGAACAAAAGATTTTGTCCCAACCTTCACTACGTCATTCGCGAAAACAAATTGGAGCACTTATTGGTATATCCATAATGTTAAACAAAACAAGTTTTGTACATTTGAATTGGTTTTTAATGGAAAATTTATCTTTACTTGTTAAATTCTAATATATTTACGTATTATTTAATATTGTTTACTGGCTAAATGCAGCACAGGCAGATAACCTAGTTTTTATTCATTCCAATTTTCAGCTTTTATTAAGATTTTAAGACAGCTATAGAGAAGGACTATTCAAAAAATGGGATTTTGATCTAGAAGATATAATTGTCGACAATTCAAAAGTGCAGAGATACGGTGGGAATATTTGGAGGATGATTTCAATGATACTCAACAGGAGCACATACAATCAGAAGAAAGCGCGGATGAATACATACCACATGGTTCAATATCTCATCATAGCCAATGTTCACACCAATTGCTACTTTTAATCCAGTACCTCAATTGAGATCTCAACAATCTCAAATTTCCAGCTTCATTAGACGAGGAAGTGGAGTACCATTACCTTCTAAGGACAAGGGAAAGAGTCCAATGTGATTTTTTTTAAATGTCAAAACAATTATTTTTTATGAGCTATTGTTTGTTTTATTTTTTTAAAAATCAAGCCGTATTTGCTATGAAACTTTGGATTGTTTGAATATTGAGATATTTCGAACGACTATTGCCAGCATTTCTTGAAGTAAACTTCTATAATTACATTGAGGAAAAATACAAATTGTTGAATGTTGATACTATTAAATCACAATATAAAAGTACTATTAAATGATCCAAAATTTCGTTTCCAATAAGCGAACTGAAGAAGCCTACCCCCATTGTACCGCATTCTGAGGGTAATAATGTACAGCGTTCCTGGAACATTGGTTGATACCCGTGCCATTAATAAGATTACTGTCATGTCAAGTTTAGGTTTCCTATCCTTAGGCTTGATGGCATGTTAGACCAAATGGCTGGTTCCTAATGGTCCTCCAAAATCAATTTGTGGAGTGGATATCATCAAATCCATATTGGGCCTAGTTGGGTTATCAGATTAATTAAATATAAGCGCCAGAAACTTGTTCAGAGCCTGCTATTGATTTTAACTGCTAAATTACTTTTTTCCTTACATTCCGAAACTTTATGCCCATTGACTTTAGTTTTAGTTGTGATGAAACTTGAACTCAATTTCAGTAGCAATTTTATGTCAGATCTATACAGATTGATTCCTCATAATTTTGACAGATTATATATGGAGATGCTATAATTCTTTTATTAAAAAAATTCTTAGTACATAAATACTGAGTGCTGTTGCGGACTTGCAGTTTTATAGATACTAATAAATGTCACCAGGCAACAACTCCTACTGCTGCTGAAAGAAGGATTAATGTTAGTTGATCAATTTCAACTTTTCCACACTATCAGGTTTGGTTCAATCATATTTGGGGCAATTCAATCTAAATTGTCCGCCAGAAGGGAAAAAAGTGGTGCACTGAACAGTTCCTCAGCAAATAAAAAGCGTCAGCATGGTTCTTTTTCATTTTTAGGTGGAATGCAGGTAATTGTCTTGTGTAACATTTAGTACTTGAGGAATCATGCAGTTTGCACCTTGTAGGGCATCGTATTGTTGTACGAAGGAATTGCCTGCCATTTGCTTCCTTATTCAAACTGCAAAATGGAATTGGCTATAAATCTTAAAATGATATGGTATGTTAACCATGTGATCTAAATGCCATTTTGTGGTTTCAAACATGCAACCTGACCCCCCCAAAAAAATGTGTCTGGCATTCTGTGTTAATGGCAAAACACGGGAATTGTTTTGATGTTTTTGCTACTGGGTTGCTATCTTTGGTCCAATCAGCTTTAATACCAACTATTTGGAGCTACCCTATAGTTTCAATTTCTCTAGTTGGTAATATTGACACTAGTACATTTAAATTGGACCACTCCTCTATACGAATGTGTTAATTGATTTATGTGGAAAATGGTTGCACTATCACATTGAGCCACACCTGCACTCTTCTTATTACAGTTGGTACCAATCCTAACTTCTCACTTCATTCGATTATTATTCCATGTTTTCTTATATTTCCTCTCATCCATCTCCATATTTTCTTTTGGACAGCACTTATTTTTCTAACTGTGTTTCTTAACAAGTTTTTTCCATGAATTAAGCAAAACTTTATCTACTAATGATTCTTAATGTGAAGAGCAAGGAGATCTGATCTGTAGATGTAGAACTCTTAAATTGTAGAACATTCACAGAAAACCATTCCTTTTCCCCCTATCAAAAACCAGTGCTTGGAGATGTATTTCTGCAATATTACATGCCTTTATATGGAATGGCTGGTCTCGTTCTTGTCATATCTGATCATTTTCCCAATTCAGACGCTCACAGATGCATTGTGCAAAGAGCTTGGAAATGATGAGCTTAAATTCCAATCAAAGGTGCTGGAATTATCTTATAGCTGCAATGAGAACTCTCCATCAGAAAATTGGTCAGTTTCTTGTGCTCCAATACAAAACAAGCAGTCAGAAGAGCAATCTTTTGATGCAGTAATCATGACGGTATGCTCATTATATAGCAATCTTCATTGGCAACTGCAATATTCATCGTATTGTAAGAAATGACTCTTTACTCTATGCCATCTTTTATGGAGACGGAGTCCTGTCTTCTACATATGGGACTTGAACGGTGCTAGACTCGATTGGTCAAGCACTATGTTTGAGTTTATTTTTGAATAGGAAATTACAAAACTAAGGAACAAAGAAAGGACATTTTGTCTTTTTTTCCAGTCATGCAATTGCCTTACCTAACTTTACTACAAAGGAAAGAGTATTGCAATGACATGGATACTTCAAAGCTTATTACGATTCTCATGCTCTTAAGTATTGAAAATCAGATATATCAGAAGCCTGAACACGCAGCATGCTGTCTCTCTCTCTCTCTCTCACCCTTATACACAGAATTCACCCTCATACATAGAGAGAAGTATACATCTCCAGACACAATACTTTTAAACTCAACTTCAAAACAAAAAAAAAAACTGCTGTGATGCATCATGATTTGCTGATTAATAGCTTCTGTATGGTAGGCCCCTCTCTGTAATGTTAAAGATATGAAGATTTCAAAAAAAGGAAGTCCATTTCTGCTCGACTTTCTTCCTGAGGTATGTATTCGCGTAGCTTGACTGTGGACATGTTATGCACATGCTTACCCGTTACCACTGTGTTTGAAGATTCCATCAATTGTTTCATGAAGTTACCATCTTCATGTCATTTAATTAAATAGGAAATTACACCTGAATGGAACGTGATTATAAGCTTCTTTCTACATTCAGAAAAGATGCAGCATATATGAACTTGAAGCATAATATATAGTTTATATAAATCAGAATAAGATAGATTCACACTGAGTAGTCACTAAAATAAGCCTTTCACTCCGTACAATGTTCAGTATGTTCTTTGCAAATGTTGGCAGTTTCATAGAAATGCATTGGCTCGATAGTTGAAGAGGTTGCAAACTTCTTGTTCGGTGTCTTTCATCTGAGGCAGTAGCATTTATAGAGCTTCCCTGTCAATAATGCAGGTGAGTTATCTGCCACTCTCTGTTATAATCACTACATTCAAAAAGGAGAATGTCAAGAGACCCCTCGAGGGATTTGGAGTTCTTGTACCTGCCAAAGAGCAACAAAATGGTTTTAAAACCCTGGGTAATTTTGATGTTCTCATGGTATTAGCCACAAAAAAATTCCTGTGGTGCGGGCACTCTCTTCTAAATTTTTCTGTGGTGCAGGAACTCTCTTCTCTTCAATGATGTTTCCAGATCGTGCCCCCAGTGACTTGTATCTTTATACGACCTTTGTTGGGGGTAGTCGAAACAAAGAACTGGCAAAATCTTCAACGTATGGAGGCTGAGATGCCTTTTCTTTTGTCAACTATATCCTTTATTTTGTTAATTCACATATTATGAAGTAATTAATTTCTTCATATAACTATGGAAAATGGATATAGGGATGAGTTGAAGCGGATTGTAACTTCTGACCTCAGACAGTTGTTGGGTGCAGAGGGAGAGCCAACATTTGTGAAGTATTAAACCCTTAACACCCCATGATTTGAAGTTTTTATTCATTTATTGATTTTCTCTGTTAGTGTTGTTAAGATTGGAAAACATTTTATGCTTTAAACACATCATAATTAATTGCAGTCATTTCTATTGGAGTAAAGCATTTCCACTGTATGGGCATAATTATGATGCAGTTTTACAAGCAATTGAGAAGATGGAAGAAAACCTTCCCGGATTTTTCTATGCAGGTAGCTTCTTTTTTGGTGCTAGCTTTAACATCTTTGGAATGAAATGACTGACTGAGATGGCAATCATTTTCAACCCATCTGACCGAGTCTAGATGACCTTGCAATCTTGCATTATAACCATTCTATATTTGAAATTATTAATAAGGTTCAAGGCTTGTTCGACTGAGAGAGGCAACAACTTACCAGATCTCAACATCTTGTGAATAAGTTTCTTAGCCACAAAGTTGCCGTCGTTGTTAAGATGGTTTTTCCACTATTCTTGAGACAGGATAAAAGACACTATCCTTTCCTTCACATAGATGCCACCTGAGCATTAACTCGGTGCAAAAAAACATTGGCAGCATTAAGGCCTTATTTCAGTTTTGCATGCATAAATGCATAAATGATGATCTGACAACTGGTTTCTTAAATGACCTGCTCCATGCATTGAGTTGGTTCTTCTGTTGTGTGATTTTTCTTATGTAAACAACCGTGCACTTATTAGGTAACCACCGAGGAGGATTGTCTGTTGGCAAAGCAATATCCTCTGGGTGCAAAGCAGCTGATCTTGTAATCTCTTATCTGGAGTATTCTTCCGATGACAAGATGTCCAACGGGAAACCTTGTTGAAGACAAGAAAGGTAAACTTATTCATTAGACTGTGCTGCTTGTTACTCATTTCCTTTAAAGAGTGGAAGATTGAGCTTGACAACTACGATAGATATGGTCTTGTACTAAAATCGAAAATGTTAAGTTCTTCTCAAGTTCAGAGCTCTAATTTCCTCTAATTTCCTCTTAACTAGAAATACATGGTGCTCATCTGGCTCTGTTTGTGTCCCAGAGGGCCAGAGTCATCATGGCTGTTGTACGAAGGGGAACTTTTCTGAAGGCACCTCAGCTCATTCCCTCTTAGATCTACTGCTGATTGCTGGTGGCTTCTTTGGCTTGAACTAATTGTCTTGATTGAGATTGCTGTTTGTGGATGCAACTGATTGCTTTTGTGGTAAAGCCTTTAGGACATGTTTAATTGATTGAATTAATAATGAGATGATATATATTTTTACTTAACAAGTAGTCATATGGAATTAATAATGAATGGATCAGTAGTACCATATTCTCTTAAATATTATATATTCTACATTTTGTAGAATTAATCTAATAGATGCATAATCCTCTCACCATTTGTTGAATTCTAACAAAAAAAAATATAATTTTATGGGATATATAATTTAATTTCATATTTAATTCGGTCAATCAAACATGCCCTTAAGGTGCAGTAGCTTACCACATCATTGGCATGTCTTGGTGATTGCTGATATCTAATATTTCCTTTGGAGTGAAAATTAGTGGTTCTTTGACATTTAGGAGGTTTACTTGCAAGAACTCAAAAACAAATGTCAGCTAAATATGAAAATAAAGTGGTTGATGCCATACAGTTTTGGCTGTTGCCCACTTCCCTAATAGTTCCTTCCTTTCTGACAGTTGGAACTCTGAAGTTCAGGTTGTATCAATATAACACTTGTATGCAATTCTTTTTTTAGCTGCTGCTGCTGCTGCTTGTTGAATGAACACCACTCCCCGAAAAAAACTAAACAGAAAATATGTTCGGGTTATTTTTTGGAGCGAATTTTCTTGAAATCATTTGTTAGTTTATTTCTTTAGTTGGCAAATATTCACGAGTCAAGGAAAATTATGTGTTCCTATCCAATTATGTACCTTAGGTTAAAAATAATTATTATATATTTAAATATTTTGATAAATTAAGACTAAAAAATTCAAAAAATACAAAGTGAACGTATTTTTGATATTTTTTTCAAAGTCTGGTTTGAAAAAAAAAACAATCATTTTTTTTTTAGAACACAAACAAAATAAAAAGAGCTCTTTTATTAAAGCACCTTTCTAGGGTTTCCCTCAGTATCCTGTAGCTGTTGAGGGATGTAAAATTGGTTCAGCCTGGCCAAGCATGTAGGGTTCCCGCTAAAATTTAAGTCGGGCTGGGTTGGGGTTTCTTTTGGAATACGGGCTAGACATCAGGTGTGGGCTTGGGTAAAAAATTAATTTTAAAAATAATTTGTATTCTTTCTTAAATTATTTTATATATATCATGTCTATGTGTTTCTTATAATTATTTTAGTTTATAAATTAAGTTATAATAATTATTATTATTTTTAATTTTTTTCTCTATATAATAACTTAAAATACAATACGTTTATATTTATAAATTCACTAATAATTTAAAGTGCAATGGTACTTACAATTTAATAAATAATAATTTATTGTAAGTTTATTTTTATAAGCTCGTTTATAATTTAATAAACAATGATATGTATAAGTTTATATTTATAAACTTATAAATAAACAGTGGTATTAAATTATAAACTAGCTTATAATTTAATAAATAATGGTATATAATATATTTATTTTAGTCTATAAATATAAATTTTTAATAATAATTATTTTTTACTATTATTTAATTTTTATATATTTTCTTTTCTGCCTATAATAAAATATTTTAAAAAATTAATGTTGAATCTCTGGCTGGGCTTCGAAGTGTTATATTATTTAGGCTTTTGCATAAAATTTGGCTCGGGTCTATGATCGGGCAACGAGTTTCAAGAGAAGGCCTAGGCTCAATCCATTGCTTTTCGGTCTTTGGCGGGATCGAGCCTATGGAGTGATGGTCCTGAGTCGGCCAAGATTTTTTTACATCCTAGCTCGTTTGACAACTGGCTTTAAATGAGTTTCTTGGCTTACTGCCACTTTAAGCTGAAACAAAAACTTCATTTGATTCATCATATATGAATAACTTTTAAGTTAAAGATTTAAAGTGGCTTTAAACTAAAAGACAAAAATTTTTGTTTAAAGTTATTATAATTTTTAAAAATTTATTTTAGATAATTTTACATCAAATATGGATCTTGTTTGATAAATTTTGACGAGTTAATTTTAAAAATATATATTTTTATAAACAATGAATGCGTATGATAAAAATTATGATATTTTTAAAAAATATAAAAAAATATGTAAAAAGCAAAGAGACTAAAAGCCATTGAGTTGGAAAATCAAACTTTTGTTTTTTTGAACTTTCAAGCAAAAAGGTAAAAAGCCAGTTTTAAGCCCGCTGCCAAATGAGGGCTAAATAGAAGTTTATTAGATATCTCTCTCTCTCTCTCGGCATGGAAATTTCTCTCGTTCTGTCCCTGTCCTGTTATGTACGAATTTTTTCTGTTCCTGATAACAAACAAGGTAGAGACGATTGTTGTTTTCCCTACACCCAATTACATAAAGTAATAAATTTTTTAAATATAAATATAATATATATATATATACATATTAAAATAATAATAAGTTTAAAATATTAAAATAATATATTTATTCCTAATTTTTCTTCTCTATTTCTTGTATTTTGTATTTTTGGTTCTATTAATTATTTAATTACTATTTTTATTTATTATGTTATCTATACTATCTTAATATCACTATCTTAAATATTAAAAATTAACCCCTAAATATTCCTATCCCTATCCTATTCTCTGCTACTTTTTTTAATATACTTTTCTCCGTCTCTGCCCTAATCAAATAAGGGACAAAGATAAGGGATCGAGCTCATCCTCGGCTCCACTCTACCCCATTGCCATATCTCCCTCCCTCGCTTTGGTAAATACCAACTTGAGATAGTGCTATTATATATGATACATAATTCCACATTTGTAGAAGATATAAATTAAGTTTAGCATGTAAATAAATTTGTGAACTATTACTATTAACTTGAATTTAAATATTTTGGACCGTGTTATTATTTAAATTATTAGGCCAGTAATTCACATCGGTCGTTAGTAATGGTATTAGAGCAAACTTTAATCCTATGATGGGTTTTTAACCGTGTTAATAGAGGAGTATAGGCTCGAAAGAGGGTAAAGGTCCCGAGATTGTATATCTTATGCACGCTAATGAGTTACTGTATGCTCGCTAATGAGTTGCTATTCACATTCTAGTCTGGGAAGAACTTAAGCTATGCGACGAGAACATCGCGTATTTAAATGAGGAATATTGTGATAACTCATTTTACATTAGTGGAAGATAAAATTATATTTAGTATGTAAAGAAATTTTTGGATCATATTATTAAATTCTTTATTCGAGTTATTGAGTCAATAATTTACTTAGACAATTACCACTATTTCATATCCCAAGCTTGTGGCCTTCTAGTAATAGACAACCATGTACATGAAGTTGTTTATCAATTGTGTAGAATTGGTCATGTAGTCAAACCATAGATGGATTGATGAAGGGGGTGGATGGGGCAGTCGCCTCTTCAAGATTTTGAAAAAACTCATTATTTATACTAGTATTAGTTCAAAATATTTGATGATCATATAGATTTTTCCCTCTAAATTTTTTTTAAAAATTTAATATATACTCTCCTAAAAATTTATAACAACAATTCGCCTTTTTTAAATTAAAATCTTGTGTCCATTCTAGCTCAAACAAACAAATTCTCTTGTTAGTATTTTTTTTTGGCACTTCAAAACTACCTAGCCTGCTTCTATGATTTCAATGAAACAGCTCAATTAGACATAATTCCTATTTTTTGGTTCTGTTAATTATTTAATTATTATATTTTTATTTATTATGTTATCTATACTCTTATTTATATCACTATCTTAAAGCTTAAAAACTATCCCCTAAATATTCAAGTTCCTGTCCCGTTCTTTGCTACTTTTTTAATATACTTTTCTCTGTCTCTGTCGTAATCAAATAAGGGACAAGGATAAGGGATTGAGCTCATCCTTGGCTCCACTCTACCCCATTGCCATATCTCCCTCCCTCGCATTGGTAAATACCAACTTGAGATAGTGTTATTATATATGATACATAATTCCACATTGGTGGAAAATATAAATTAAATTTAGTCTGTAAATAAATTTGCGAACTATTACTAATAAGTTGGATTTAAATATTTTGGACCGTGTTATTATTCAAGTTATTCGGTTAGTAATTCACCTGGGTCGTTAGTAACGGTATTACAGCAAACTTTGATCCTATGACAGGTTTTGTAACGGTATGGATAGAGAAGTAGAGGCTCGAAAAATAGGTAAAGGTCATGAGGTTGTATATCATATACACATTAATAGGCTACTGTATGTTCGCTAACGAGTTCCTATTCACATTCTAGTCAGGGAAAAACTTAAGCTATGTGACTAAAACGTCGCGTATTTAAATGAGGAATTTTATGATAACTCATCTTACATTAGTGGAAGATAAAATTTGTCACGCCCCAAAACATGGGGTCACGTGAAAATTCACCAAGCACCAGTTTTATGAAAAATATAAATTTTTATACATTTCAATTCGCCTGTTGAAACCAAGAGAATACCCAACAAAAGGATCTCTCATAAACAGAAATCATGCAAAGTCATACATGAATAAATATATCGCCGAAAGGCGTACAAAATCGGCCTTCTGAAACTGGCATCACATGTATAAGTACATGTCCAAAATAGGAAAACTACAGCAAGCTCTCTATCACCACAAGCCTCTAGGTCAACTCCACGTGTTCACCTAAAAATAGTTTTGCAGCAAAATTCACAACGTGAGCCAAAACCCAATAGAAAAAGATAATAAAGCTGAAAAGCAGGTAATATGCAATCATATAGGGTGGGAGCTAAACCCAACCACCGAACCCAAAATGGTTTTCCACAAACCCAAAGTTTTCCCATCAGACTACACCAGTCTCCCAAAATGATTTTATTTCATAAAACCCTATTTTCATCCTTAAAACCATGTGATGCAAAAATGCAAATAACCAACATAGTTAAGGAAAAACAGTAATAAAAAATATTGTTCCCTCGCGGAATGTACCATCGCAAAAAAGATGAATATAATCCTATGTACTGACACTATCACAAGGGGACAGAGGTAGCAACTATAGACCTCTGTACAGTATCTAACCCTCAGATATCGTGGGATCGCCTAGATACACACAGGTTCTATACGGAGCACCACGACGTAACCACTCAATTTACGGGCTATGACCCCGAGGGAGCTAAGCACCCATCCATCTCAATTTACGGGAACTAACCCGAAGGACCTGAGTACCTACTCTGCGCACGTTTTCGGACTTTCACCTATGGCAACTCGTGCCACATCCACGTCATCCCGGTACATCTAGATAATCATCCAAAAATCGAACCGTAGCTCAACTACGAAAATATTTCACAAATATACATTATACACGCATCTACAAATCTATCCATTAACATGGAGATCATCAAAACCTTTCCAAAAAAATTTCCAAAAAAATAGTTATACAACAAGTGTATAAACAAGAGATCCAATCCATGAACCATGGAGATCAAACAAAATATTTCAAAATATTTTTTCCCATTTTCAACAAAATGCTTTAAAATTGAGACTCAACCCCAAGAGTTAGCTCCAAACTTCCAAAACACAAAGTGTTGAGATTTTATCAAAACTGTCATTTTCTACCGTTTTCAAGAACACCATTTAAAAACCATCCAACCACAAGTTTAATATAATGCAATAAACCAAGAAAAGTGTAAAACATGCTTTTTATCCGAAACAAGGTTTAAACATAACACATGATATATAAGCATTTTAACCGGTGAAAAGCATACAACTGTATGTAGCATAACTGGGTAACCGCCACTACCACGTCCCAACACCCAGGCCACGTGAAACACCCACAAACAAACTCCCCAAGAACAAGAGACTTCATCAAAAGGGCTCACAAGGATGAAAAACAACCCTTCCCAAACATTCAGCCAAAAGCGAGTGAAAAACGGTTTGAAAATCTTGACACACCTTCACTCTTTCCATCATAACTTTTTCTACAAAACTAATTTTAAGGTGAGAGAGGTACCATTGGAAAGAAGAATTCTGGGGCATCAATTTGAGTACAAGAACGACCCAATTTCGAGTCCAGATGAGGAAGATAACATCAAAACAAAATGGCCTTGTACAGCCAGTCCGCTCGAGCGGACATCAGGCGCTCGAGCGAGCTACCACCCGAGAAGAACCCAGAAAATTCTGTTCTTGGTGTTCTAAGCCTCCAAACCCTTAAGCACTCACTAATCATCATCTCAACCACAAAATAAAGCCTCCAAACACCTTTTAAACACCCTCGGATATACCCAAACTCGAAACTACCACAGATCCTCGAAAGGAACATTTCAAAATCCGTTTTCATCCAACCGAAATCAACACAAATGCCTTTTAAAACAAAAACCTGGTTTAACAAAACATAAACAGTTGTTCGTTCATTTTTAACTGGTCAAAATACTTATAATTGCACGTACCCTTAAACAGCAGTAGAGTCTAGAATCCTATCTCGTTGAGCTAAAAGCTCGCCGTCTCGATCCACGTGCAAAAACAAACTTTGTCGATATCAAAATCTGACCGGATGGTTGCGTAGCCCTCGATGCCGATACCAAGAATTCACAGTCTGATCGTCAAAAAACGGACCCGAGCCCCCGAGAAGTTAGAGAGAAGGCAGAGAGAAAAATGAGAAAACTTAGGAATTAAGTTTTGAAAATATCTTTTGAAAATATCTAACTCCTGATATTTATAAACCTTCAAAATATCTTTTTTTTTGAATTTTTAAAATTCTCACGATAACTTCCCACCGCCCCCGGGACCATTCCCGCAAAATCTCTGAACCTAAACATGCGTCAAAATTATATTTTTCTAGAATCTCGCGCCAGGCCTCCACCGCTCGAGCGGACCCCTGCCGACATATCACTCTGTCACCCCACCGCTCGAGCGCCCAAGCACCGCTCAAGAGGTTACCACACAGAACCACTCTCTAGCACCACCCCGCTCGAGCGCACACCCACCGCTGGGAGAAAAATTGAACCAAGGAAGCAGACCAAACTTTAATCGTACTCCCGTGAACACTTAGATCATTTCCAAAAATAAAATGGGTCAGGGTCTCACAACTCTCCCCCTCTTAAAGGAATTTCGTCCCCGAAATTCAACACTGCAACTCAAGCCAACACTGTTCTGCAACTATCAACAATCTCTTATGCAAACCCAGCAATACTGCACAACAGCAAACATGTCCCAACAACTGAAATCCCAAACCTGTTGCCTCACAAGGATAACATGACTGGAAGATCCAATCTCCACACAGACTACGCACACAGGCAAGTTCCACTGACCCCACTGTCATTCAGGAAACATCCATAAACATTGGATCAAGATCCAACTCGTGCTGCCAAACCCCAACACAGAACTCTCGCCGAACTCAAACCACTCTAGCGACAAACGCATCATACGAGATCAATTCACCATGGTAAACATGCTCTATGCTCGAACACAGAGACCATCACCCTCGTCCTCATTGCCACATACTGGCTCAATCACACCTCATAATACACACCAAGGACTATCTTCAGAAGTCCAAACACACGATGTCAAACTCTGACATCGATCACAAAAAGTCACGTATTCCACACACAAACTTTTCCTAAGTTCTAACGATCACCGACCTTGATACCACATCGCTACTCTGATGATGCTAACAACGCCATCACATAGCTGACACACCATTATCCCAGATGAGGTCCTACACAACCAAAAATTGACCTGGCATCACAGCCACAAGGTCACCTGACTCCAACGAGTCACCTAACTCCAGCGAGTCACTTGACCAAACACGTCACGTAAACAAAACATCTCATAGGTATCCGACAACCTATATCAACCAAATCATAACTCTCGTGCAACAGCATGTCACTGCACATTACTGCGCAACTCAACATCTCTCTATGCAATCGCTGATACCAAGACTACAAATCAATCGCAAATCAAACAGGATTGCCGTCGTCCGACAAAGCAAACACGATGACGGTCATCCGACAGGGCAAACATGATGATCATCATCCAACATCAACCCCTTGAGTCCCCAGATTCGTCCGTCGGGTAACCAACCCAAACTTGCCTCTTACACTTAGCAAATCCCTTGTATGCAGAACTGATCACGGTTCTTCCGTTCCCAACCAAACAATCGCGTTGGTCCGAACAGGCCATGCCAACTAAAGCTTCTCCAACATCATACTCTCCAAGCATTCTCGTCTACCAACGTAACCTTAGAGGGAACACAACCCAACTGGTTCAATCATCCGTTGAAACCACGAAGGATTTGTCCAACAATCACCCAAGCCTGGCGATACACGTCCCTGAGTCACAACTCCAAGGTTCACAACACGGATACAAATCCACTGAGATTCCACAGTCTCAAGACAACCAAAACCTGAACTAATCAAAAGCCGGCATCTCTGTACACCCGAGATGGAACAACTCGCAAACAACACGCACCAGACAATCGTCTATAAGACAATCATCTACAAGAACTCTCTCTCTCCTTCCATCCAAAGAAAAGAAAAGGGATAATAAGAAACCACGACCAAACCTCGGCATATTACCAATACGCATCAGCAATTGGTCCTCAACAAATCCTGTTGACCTTATCTTAAAACCATATTGACCACAGTCAAGCAGCTGCCGTCAACCTCGATCACGGTACTCAAACCATCAGCTATACCAAACTCTCAACGCTCAACCTTATTCTCACACACACGGACACCATCCATCCGCATACCTAGTACAACTCATACCATTGCGCCCAAAATCTCACTGCAGAAGGTTGCGCTACACCACCTAACTCCTGCTAGGCGCACCAAGATCACGTCACGGTCTCAAATCTGCTGTCCAAGGCATAGCTCCAAATAAAGGGGAACCCAATCCAGAGACCTCTCTTCTAGAGTTATTAATAACTCTAACAAACATGCAGACACCTTCCGCACTTTTTCCCTCAAGGAACACACGATCACAAGCACCGTATCCTACGATTTCTCACCTATCACCCCAGGTCAGCCAAACTACAAGGTCCACTACTGAACCCCACCACTCCACACTTCATTCGCATGGGCGGACAGCATACCCACCTCTGAACCTAAGGTGGATGGAACACAAACAACTTTCGGGCATATCACACTCGGGATACATCTTCTCAGCACTAAGCCAACCACACTGTCGAACTTATCGACGATCCTTTCGAACCTCATGCACCTGGCATGGTTCGCAAACACGATCTCCTAATCATTAAGATCTCGACCAAACCACGAATCTGTATTCCCGTAGGAATCAATCTCATGGAACATATACTCATTGTAGGAATCCTTACACATTCCTAATCCCATGCTCTTCCCAACATATCTACGGAACTCAATTCTCAAACCTCGAAAGGTACACGTCCAAGGTCGTTAGAACCACTCGGACTACCAACAGCATCCTGTCGATCATCATCAACGTCTTGACTACCAGGGGATATCTCCAGAACCACATGTTCTGCTATCTCAACATACGTCTGGCCAAGGATTACTATGCTCCCATCCACTATGTTCTCGTCTATACCCCATTCTGAGTACACGGATCATGACATAGCATGGCTTACGACGTACCTAATCCATCACACGGCCGAAACCATGTGCACAAAAAGGCTATCCTTTTAACTTCTAGAAACTTACTCTTAAGTGAAGCCAGCTACCCAAGCCAAAGCCATCAACCAAGCTTCGACTATACCTGAACAAAACTCTGCTCAAACCCTCAACGATTTGCCAACCGAAGCCGACCTAACACGGCTAAACCCAACTCACAGAGGAGTTCCACCACATACCAGGCGATCAACGCTCAACCCATAACTGTACCTCTGCAACTGATAACAACCGAGTCGCACACAACCAAACCCAAACCACGGTCTCGCCGTCTCTAAGGGTGTACAGGTTATATAAAAGAAAAACATAAAACACGACAACCTAGGGTCGATCTATCATGTGATCTCTAACACATACCACATAATCATGCTGGCACATAGGCAAAAAGATTATGCAAACACCACACCGATACCGATGAGAACCGACAAGAATGACGCGCCATTTTGGACAACCCACTTAGATTCTTTGTTAGAAATCACGTTCGCAAAATGCGTTTCTAACTTGGCTTTCAAGTTTGTTAACCCAAACACAAGACGAATCAATCATAAGGTTCAACCTCCATACTCACATATATACCACATCAACATGCAACCAAGCATACACATCCTCACAAGGTGATGCACCCTCTTTCCCATGGCTCATAGGTATTCGCACCCAGAGCTCTGATACCAAGTTGTCACGCCCCAAAATCCGGGGTCACGTGAAAATTCATTGAACACCAATTTTATGAAAAATATAGGTTTTCATACATTTAAATCCACCGGCTGAAACCAATGGAATACACAACAAAAGGATATCTCATAAACAGAAATCATGCAAACTCATACATGAATAAATATATCGCCAAAAGGCGTACAAAATTGGCCTTCTGAAACGGGTATCACATGTATAAATATATGTCCAAAATAGGAAAACTATAGCAAGCTCTCCATCACCACAAGCCTCTAGGTCAACTCCACGTGTTCACCTGAAAATAATTTTACAGCAAAATCCCACACCGTGAGCTGAAACCCAATAGGAAAAGATAATAAAGCTGTAAAGCAGGTAATATGCAATCATATAGGGTGGGAGCTAAACTCAACCACCGAACCCAAAACGGTTTTTCACAAACTCCAAGTTTTCTCATCAGACTACACAAGTCTCCCAAAATGGTTTTATTTCATAAAATTCAATTTTCATCCTTAAAACCATGTGATGCAAAAATGCAAATAACCAACCATACTTACGGAAAAACAGTAATAAAAAATATTATTCCCTCGTGGAATGTATCATCGCGAAAAAGATGAATATGATCTTATGTACTGACTCTATCACAAGGGGACCGAGGTAGCAACTATAGACCCCTGCCTAGTATCTAACCCCAGATATCGTGGGATCGCCTAGATACACACAGGTTCTATATGGAACACCATGACGTAACCACTCAATTTACGGGTTATGACCCTGAGGGAGCTGGGCACCCATCCGTCTCAATTTACGGGAACTAACTCGAAGGATCTGAGTACCTACTCTGCGCACGTTTTCAGACTTTCACCGATGGCAACTCGTGCCACATCCACGTCATCCCGGTACATCTAAATAATTATCCAAAAATCGAACCGTAACTTAACTACGAAAATATTTCACAAATATACATTATACATGTATATACAGATCCATCCATCAACATGGAGATCATCAAAACCTTTCCAAAAGGTTTTCCAAAAAAATAGTTATACAACAAGTGTATAAACAAGAGATCCAATCCATGAACCATGGAGATCAAACAAAACATTTCAAAATATTTTTTTCCGTTTTCAACAAAACGCTTTAAAATTGAGACTCAACCCCAAGGGTTAGATCCAAACTTCCAAAACAAAAAGTGTTGAGATTTTATCAAAACTGTCATTTTCTACCGTTTTCAAGAACACCCTTTGGAAACCATCCAACCAAAAGTTAAATAACATGCAATAAACCAAGAAAAGCGTAAAACATGCTTTTTATCCGAAATAAGGTTTAAACATAACACATGATATATAAGCATTTTCACCGGTGAAAAGCATACAACTGTATGCAGCATAACTGGGCAACCGCCACTATTACATCCCAACACCCGGGTCACGTGAAACACCCACAAACAAACTCCCCAAGAACAAGAGACTTGATCAAAAGGGCTCACAAGGATGAAAAACAACCCTTCCCAAACATTCAGCCAAAAGAGAGTGAAAAACGATTTGAAAATCTTGACACACCTTCACTTTTTTGGTCATAACTTTTTCTACAAAAATAATTTTAAGGTGAGAGAGGTACCATTGGAAAGAAGACTTCCGAGGCTTCAATTTGAGTACAAGAACGGCCCAATTCCGAGTCCGAATGAGAAAGATAACACCAAAATAAAATGGCCCTGCATAGCAAGTCCGCTCGAGCGAGCTACCACCCGAGAAGAACCCAAATAATTTTGTTCTTGGTGTTCTAAGCCTCCAAACCCTCAAACACTCACTAATCATCATCTCAACCACAAAATAAAGCCTCCAAACACCTTTTAAACACCCTCGGATATACCCAAACTCGAAACTACCACAGATCCTCGAAAGGAACATTTCAAAATCCGTTTTCATCCAACCGAAATCAACACAAATGCCTTTTTAAACCAAAACCCGATTTAACGAAACATAAACTGTTGTCGTACATTTTTAACCGGTCAAAATACTTATAATTGCACGTAGTACCCTTAAACAACAGTAGAGTCTAGAATCCTACCTCATTGATCTAAATGCTCGACGTCTCGATCTACGTGTAAAAGCAAACTTCGTCGAAATCAAAATCTGACTGGATAGTTGCGTAGCCCTCGATGCCGATACCAAGAATCCGTAATCTGATTGTCAAAAATTGGACCTCGAGCCCCCGAGAAGTTAGAGAGAAGGCAGAGAAAAAAGGAGGAAACTTAGGAGTTAAGTTTTAAAAATATCTTTTGAAAATATTTAACTCCAGATATTTATAGGCCTCCAAAATATTTTTTTTTTTAAATTTTTGAAATTTGCACCATAACTTCCCGCAGCCCCCGGAGCAACCATGCAAAATCTCTGAACCCGAACATGCGTCAAAATTATATTTTTTTAGAATCTCGCGCCAGGCCTCCACTGCTCGAGCGCCCAAGCACTGCTCGAGCGGTCACCACACAAAACCACTCTCTAGCATCACGCTGCTCGAGCGCACACCCACCGCTCGAGCGGTCATCGCTGGGAGAAAAACTGAACCAAGGAAGCAGACCAAACTTTAATCCGTACTCCCGTGAACACTTCGACCATTTTCAAAAATGAAACGGGTCAGGGTCTCACAAAATTATAATTGGTATGTAAAGAAATTTTCGGATCACATTATAAAATTTTTTATTCTAGTTATTGAGTCAATAATTTACTTAGACAGTTACCACTATTTCATATCCCAAGCTCGTGGCCTTCCAGTATTAAACAACCATGTACATGAAGTTGTTTATCAATCGTGTAGAATTGGCCATCTAGTCAAACCATAGACGGACTGATGAAGGGGGTGGATGGGGGTAGCCGCCTCCTCAAGATTTTAAAAAAACTCATTAATATACTAGTATTAGTTCAAAATATTTGATGATTATATAGGTTTGCCCCTCTAATTTTTTTTTTAAAAACTTAATATATACTCTCCTAAAAACTTATAACAACAACTCGCCTTTCCTAAATTAAAATCTTGTGTTCGTCCTGAGTCAAACAAACAAATTCTCTTGTTAGTATTTTTTTTTCCCACTTCGAAATTACCTAGCCTGCTTCTATGGTTTCATTGCAACAACTCAATTATACATAATTCCTATTTTTTGGTTCTATTAATTACTTAATTAGTAATTTTTTTATTTATTATATTATCTATACTCTTATTAATATCACTATCTTAAATCTTAAAAACTATCCCTAAATATTCCTGTCCCTGTTCCGTTCTTTGCTACTTTTTTAATATACTTTTCTCCGTCTCTGGCCTGATCAAATAAGGGACATGGATAAGGGATCGATGCTCTTTCTCGGCTCCACTCTACCCCATTGCCATATCTCCCTCCCTCGCTTTGGTAAATACCAACTTGAGATAGTGCTATTATATATGATACATGATTCCACATTGGTGGAAGATATAAATTAAGTTTAGTATGTAAAGAAATTTGTGAACTATTACTAATAACTTGAATTTTAATATTTTAGCCCGTGTTATTGATCAGTTATTTGGCCAGTAATTCACCTGGGTCGTTAGTAATGGTATTAGACCAAACTTTGATCCTATGACGGGTTTTGTAACGGTGTTGATAGAGGAGTAGAGGCTCGAAAGTGGGGTAAAGGTCCCGGGATTGTATACCTTATGCACGTTAATGGGTTACTGTATGTTCTTTAATGAGTTGCCATTCACATTCTAGTCAGTGAAGAACTTAAGCTATGCGATGAGAACATCGCGTATTTAAATGAGAAATATTGTGATAACTCATCTTACATTATTGGAATATAAAATTATATTTGGTATGTAAAGAAATTTTTGAATCACATTATTAAATTCTTTATTCTAGTTATTGAGTTAATAATTTACTTAGAAAGTTACCACTATTTCATATCCCAAGCTCGTGGCCTTCTAGTATTAGACAACCATGTACATGAAGTTGTTTATCAATTGTGTTGAATTCGCCTTCTAGTCAAACCATAGATGGACATATGAAGGGGGTGGATGGGGTCAACCGCCTCCTCGAGATTTTGAAAAAATTCATTATTATAATAGTATTAGTTCAAAATATTTTATGATTATATAGGTTTGCCTCTCTAAATTTTTTTAAAAAAATTAATATATACTATTCTAAAAACTTATAATAACAATTCGCCTTTCCTAAATTAAAATCTTGTCTCCATTCTGAGTCAAATAAACAAATTCTCTTGTTAGTATGTTTTTTTTGCACTTCGAAACTACCTAGCCTGATTCTATGGTTTCATTGCAACAACTCAATTAGACATAATTCCTATTTTTTGGTTCTATTAATTATTTAATTACTATTTTTTATTTATTATGTTATCTATACTCTTATTAATATCACTATCTTAAACCTTAAAAACTATCTCCTAAATATTCATGTCTCTATCCCGATGTCTGCTACTTTCTTAATATACTTTTCTCTGTCTTTGCCCTGGTCAAATGAGGGACAAGGATAAGGGATCGAGCTCATACTCGGCTCCACTCTACCCCATTGCCATATCTCCCTCCTTCGCTTTGGTAAATACCAACTTGAGATAGTGTTATTATATATGATACATAATTCCACATTGGTGGAAGATATAAATTAAGTTTAGTAGGAAAATAAATTTGTGAACAATTACTAATAACTTGGATATAAATATTTTGGACTGTGTTATTATTCCAGTTATTGGGCCAGTAATTGACTTGGGTCATTAGTAATGGTATTAGAGCAAACATAGATCCTATGACGGGTTTTGTAACGATGTGGATAGAGGAGTAGAGGCTCGAATTAGGGGTAAAGGTCCCAAGATTGTATACCTTATGCATGTTAACGGGCTACTGTATGTTCGCTAATGAGTTGCTATTCACATTCTAGCCAGGGAAGAACTTAAGCTATGCGACGAGAATATCGCGTATTTAAATGAGGAATATTGTGATAACTCATTTTACATTAGTGGAAGATAAAATTTTATTTGGTATGTAAAGAAATTTTTGGATCACATTATTAAATTCATTATTGTAGTTATTGAGTCAATAATTTACTTAGACAGTTACCAGTATTTCATATCCCAAGCTCGTGGCCTTCCAATAGTAGACAAGCATGTACATGAAGCTTTTATCAATCGTGTAGAATTGGTCATCTTGTCAAACCATAGATAGACTGATGGAGGGGGTGGATGGGAGCAGCCGCCTCTTCAAAATTTTGAAAAAAACTCATTATTATACTAGTATTAGTTCATAATATTTTATGATTATATAGATTTGCCGCTCTAAATTTTTTTAAAATATTTAATATAGACTCTCCTAAAAACTTATAACAACAATTCACCTTCCCTAAATTAAAATCTTATATCCGTCCTGAGTTAAACAAACAAATTCTCTTGTTAGTATTTTTTTGCGCACTTCGAAACTACTCAGCCTGCTCTATGGTTTCATTGCAACAACTCAATTAGACATAATTCCTATTTTTTGGTTCTATTAATTATTTAATTACTATTTTTTTATTTATTATATTATCTATACTCTTATTAATATCACTATCTTAAACCTTAAAAACTATCCCCAAAATATTCCTGTCCCTGTCCCGTTCTCTGCTACTTTTTTAATATACTTTTTTCTGGCTTTGCCCTAATCAAATAAGGGACAAGGATAAGGGATCGAGCTCATCCTCAGCTCCACTCTACCCCATTGCCATATCTCCCTCCCTTGCTTTGGTAAATACCAACTTGAGATAGTGCTATTATATATGATACATATTCCACATTGGTAGAAGATGTAAAATAAGTTTAGTATGTAAATAAATTTGTGAGCTATTACTAATAACCCGAATTTTAATATTTTGGACCATGTTATTATTCCAGTTATTGGGCCAGTATGTCATTTAGGTCGTTAGTAATGGTATTAGAGAAAACTTTGATCCTATGATGGATTTTGTAATGGTGTAGATAGAGAAGTAGAGGCTCAGAAGAGGGTTAAAGATCCCGATGTTGTATACCTTATGTACGTTAATGGGCTACTATATGCTCGCTAATGAGTTTCTATTCGCATTCTAGTCAGGGAAGAACTTAAGCTATGCGACGAGAACATCGCGCATTTAAATGAGAAATATTGTGATAACTCATCTTACATTAGTGAAAGATAAAACTATATTTGGTATGTAAAGAAAATTTTGGACCACGTTATTAAATTCTTTATTTTAGTTATTGAGTCAGTAATTTACTTAGACAGTTACCACTATTTCATATCCCAAGCTTGTGGCCTTCTAGTATTAGACAACCATGTACATGAAGTTGTTTATCAATCGTGTAGAATTGGCCTGCTAGTCAAACCATAGATGGACTGATGAAGGGGGTGGATGGGGGCAGCCGTCTCCTCAAGATTTTGAAAAAACTCATTATTATATTAGTATTAGTTCAAAATATTTTGTGAATATATAGGTTTTCCCCTCTAAATATTTTTTGAAAATTTAATATATACTCTTCTAAAAACTTATGACAACAATTCACCTTTCTTAAATTAAAATCTTGCGTTCATACTGAGTCACACAAGCAAATTCTCTTGTTAGTATTTTTTTTCACACTTCAAAACTACTTAGTGTGCTTCTATGGTTTCATTGCAACAACTCAATTAGACTGGTCAAAATTGTCACACCCCAAACTCCGGGTCACGTGATAGACCCAATAACAAACATACATAACACCAAACTGGATGTTATTCTCTCAAAATAAAGCATACATGCATTTAATATAACCGTCAAAAGATTTACATTACACGGTTCTAACACCGAAAAAATATATTATAAAATACATGATTCAAAGGAACAAAAAGGAAGACTACAGGGCTTTTGCCTCCAACCGGTAACTCCGAATCAACCTGTGTGACGCGTATCTAAAAAATATTTTAAATCTCACACCGTGAGCTAAAACTCAGCAGAAACTAGACAAGCATGAAATATAAGCAAAACATGCTTGGAAAACGATGTGCAATTTTCGACTCACACGAGCCATAAAAATGGTTTTATATATGAACTCATACGAGTCTCAGAGGAAAAACTTTTTGAAAACGATTTTATACGAGGACTCCCAAGAGCTTCAAGGAAAACAGTTTTGAAAATAATTTTATATCACGACTCATCAGAGCCTAGAAAATAATTTGATATATAGATGTAGTATAATGCTCCACCAACAAATATCGACTCCTACGAGCCTCGACATTCACAAGCCCACATGCAACAGAGATATAGATACATCGACTCCCACGAGCCTAAGCAATGATAGGTATATGTATATATCGACTCTTACATGCCCCAACAACAGTTCTACAATATCACGGTGACACACACACCCAACACAAGATTTTTCTCATACTCTCACCGAAGGACCACTGCCCCATCTAATACACTTCTCAGGCTTTCACTGAAGGACCACAGTCCTAACTAATACACTTCTCAGGCTTTCACCGAAGGACCACAGTCCCATCTAAAACTCCTTTTCAGTCTCTCACCGAAAGCCCATAGGCCCATCTAATGTACTTCTTGGGCTTTCACTGAGGGATCGCAGCCCCACCTAATGCATTGTTAGCTAGATCTAACTTGTACAACGCATGCAATGCAGGCCACCCATGCAACTCAACACATGCCACCCGCAATGCATGCAATGCACGCAACCCATGCAACACAGGCAACGCGCGCAACCCGTGCAACACACACCACGCACGCGACCCGTGCAACACACGTAACGCAGAAATAAAACCAGAGTTTTATATAAACAAGACCATATATCGGTCTTATAACATGCATGAATAAAACTAGAGTTTTATAAGCACAAAATCACATATAACCGCAACGTTTCACATAACGATGCCACATTATCGGTCATGACATCTCATGCCACACAACCGTCATCCGCTCACCCAAACGACCCGTCCACTCATTGGGACAACCAACGATACAAAAAATCAAAACCTAACTCGGAGGCCAACACCGCTCGAGCGCTCAACCACTGCTCGAGCAGTCTACTACCGACATACATCTCTGCTACACCACTGCTCGAGCGCTAAACCACACATCATTGGGTGAAAAACCAAACGAAGAAACAAAACCAAACCCCCGTATGCATAACACGTATACATATACATGCTGTTCTAAACAACAACCAAAGCGGTAAACAACATGTCAAATATATATAACAAAAATAGTTCTCACTAAAACCCAATCTTTAGAAAGAACAACGGACCCAACACGCCCCCAACACGGCAAACATAGACCCACACACGCCCAACATGGTAAACACGGACCCACACACGCTCGCATCCAATGATGCACAAACTACCACGCATACAACCGTGCACCAACACCTCGCATGACATGACCAACACCCTTTTCGTGACTTCAATTGATAGGACCCCATAATCCAATCAACTGAAAAACCACTAGAGGAGAGCAGTCGATCGAGCCCCATAACCTAATCGATTGAGAGGCCACCACACGACCACAAAAATAAGAAAACACCCCAAGGAACACGAATCTTGATAAAAAGTTCCAACAAGGATGAAAAAAAACCTTTTTCCAAACATTCGGCCAAAAATGGGTGAAAAACGGTTAAGAAATTTTGACATAACCTCACTATTTTGATCATAACTTTTTCTAAAAAAAGAAATGTCTTGTGAGAGAGGTTTTATTGGAAAGAAGACTTTCGGGGCTTCAATTTGAGTACAAGAATGACTCAATTCCAAGTTCAAATGAGAGAGATATGATCAAAAGAAAATGGCTCTACACAGCCAGTCCGCTCGAGCGAACATCGGGCGCTCGAGCGAGCAAGCACTTGAGAAAAGCCCAGATTTTCCTGTTTTTGAGTTCCAAGCCCCCAAAACTCTCAAACACTTGCTATGATACTTCAAAACACACATAAACCTACCAATTTGCATATTTTCGACACCCACAGACATATGTGAACTCAAACCATCAAGAACCACCAAAAGAAACATTCAAAACTCAGTTCCATCCAACCGAAACAACACAAAACCCCCTTTAAAACCAAAATTTGGTTGTTTTGAAACATAAATCGATTTTTATGCATTTTTAATCGGTAAAAACACACACGATTACACGTAGCACCCTTATAAGACATGAGAGTTAGGATCCTACCTCGTTGAGTCAAAAATTCGATGCCTCGATCCATGTACAAAATTGAATTTTGTCAGAATAAAATTCTGTCCAGATAAACGCGTTACCCATTATGCCAATAGCAGGGATCCACTGTTGGATCGTTGAAATCCGAGTCCCAAGCCCCCAAGAAGTTAGAGAGAAGGCAGAGAGAAAAAGAGAAAACTTAGTTGAGAAGTTTTGAAAATATCTTTTGAAAATATCTAATGCGAGATATTTATAGGCCACCAAAATATCTTTTTTTTTCTTTTTTTTTTTAAATTCGCACCACCACTGCCAACGGCCCCAAGAACCAACTCCGTATGCATATCTAAACCCGAACATACATAAAAACGCATACAAACATGTTGCAACGAAAATAGTAAACACGCATCGAAAAACGCCGAAAAAGAAAGCGGGTCAGGGTCTCACAACTCTACCCCCTTAAAGGAATTTCGTTCCCGAAATTGACCACAAGGTCAAAAGGAAACAAACCGTCGATCGTAATCGACACAGGCATGAGAGATGGTCAGCCAAACTGTGACACCCCGTTCCCCGGGCATGTCAGGACATATGTAACTATAAATAAGGAATATATTCTAGCCGAATGTTCATAAATACATAAGATAACTATTACATCATT
>JAOTRH010000001.1:27116989-27135206 GCA_034768845.1 Heliamphora exappendiculata
TTTTTATATAATAATAAAAACAGTTTTTGATGAAAAATAGTTTTAATATATTATTTTCTAATAAAAAAATATATATTAAAAAATATTTTTTTTTACGTTAAGTAGTAATAAAAATTTGACAGTTAGACTAATTTAATGCAAAAATTAAATTAAATGAGAGATTAATAATATTTTAAAAATTACATAAAAAGTGATTGATATTTTTATGAATTTTATAAAAAGTAAGTATAATTTAATTTATCCTTATAACAAGGGTAAATTAGGTTCATTCCTTCTTAAATTTAGATAACTACATTAGAGATGGTAATAGGGTGTGACTGGATTAGGAAGGGGCTCTCCTATTCTTGTTTTCTAAATATTTCAACAAAGCTGGGTGTAGACGGGTGGTTCAGTTATTTTTAGGTCAGATTAATTTTATTAATTTTACAGTGCACTCACTCTCTCCCCAAATATACTGTGGCGAAAAAAAAAAAAAAAGATGTTACTCATCTTTGAAGCTAAGACCTCTGGGTTTACGTTATATTCCTAGTTCATTCAAGCTACCTTGGAGAGGTAATTCTGTTCCTATTTGATCGAGATAAGAACAAAAAAAAATAGTAAAATACATGATAAAAGCACGGAAATTTCAGAGATAGTTTTTCAACTTTAAGAGAGATTAATTTTATTAAAAAAGAGAGAGATATTAATAAAAATTATAGATAATATAATAAATAAAAAATAGTAGTTAATGAATCAATAGAATTGAAAATATAAAATGTAAAAAATAAATAAAAAAATAGAAATAAATATAATATTTTAAAATTTTAAACTTATTATATTTTTAAAAATTTATATTTTAAGCAACTACCATTCTTACTCCATTTGTTATTTGAGGCAAAAATAATTTACTATACATAATAGGGTAAAGACATGCGAAACGAGACAGGACATGAGAAATTATTATTTTTAATTCTTAAAATACAATTAACTCTACGTGTTTGAAAAAATTGCATCTTAACTTTTTGTTAAGTGAATTCATATCACAAATCAACCCACAACATTTTCTTTAATAGCTCGTGATGATCATCAATAACATATCACAAATCAACCTACAATATTTTCTTTAATAGCTCATGTTGATCATCAATAAAAAGGCAATAATGGAACTAAGATTTCACATTCACGAGGCCAAATAAGTTTTTTTTTTTTAAAGCATTGTGAAGGCAAAGTAAGCTCTCTATTAAAGAAACAAAAAGAGGGAGAAAGTGAAGAGAGGTTCCCAAGTAGATTAAATTGATTCAATTAAACTAGTTATAGGTCTAAAATGAGCTTGCTTTGATTTGATGATTTGAAATATTTATTTTATTGATCTCAATTTGTAGATTTTATATGCAAAAAATTGTGTTGGTCGAATATCATTAAATGATTAAATAAATCATATTTATTAAAAAATGAACGTTCAATACACAGATGTGATTTGTTCAACCAATTAATGATATCCGATCAAATTTTTTTTTAATAAAAATAATTTATGTATTAAAAATAATAAAATAAATAACTCAAATAATTAAAATAAACCTATGTTTTGATCCAAAATTAACCCCACTGACCAATCTATCCAAATTTAGAAATCCACGTTAAAAACAGGGCAGGAAAGAGAGAGATTAAATTTCTTTTTAGCATAAATAATTTATATACTAAAAATAATAAAATAAATAACTTGAATAATTGAAATAAACCTATGTTTTGATCCAAAATTAACCCACTGACCAATCTATCCAAATTTAGAAATCCAAGTAAAAAACAGGGCAGGAGAGGGACATCCAAGTTAAAAACAGGGCGCGAGAGAGAGAGAGAGAGAGAGAGAGAGTGCAAACTCTTAAATTTACCCACCATTAATATATTATTTTTCAATAAAAGTGAGTCCCGCCATTTATTCTTTTTTTGTTTTAATTTTTGGTATTCTTTTATCCATTTAATTTCTTTGTTTTAATATTCTTTCGTCTCTCACAATTAATTGTACAGCAAAGAACTCAAGTAATTTTTGAATTTTTTGTTTTTTTGTGATTTTTTAAATTTTTTCTAATAACAACTTTAAAATTTTAGTTTTTTACTTTTATAGTATAAAAAGTTTATAGTCTGGAAAAGTTGTTATACTTTTTATTTTATTTATTTATACGAATGAAAAAATTAAATTTTTAATTAAAAGATCTAAAACAGTAATAGCCAAAAAAATTTTAAAAATTACAGAACTTGTTTTATGTTGTTCAGCATGACTTTAAATGCAAAAAAATAAAAAATAAAAAAATAAAGTTGCTACTAAAAAAATACCAAAAAAGCCAAAAAAAAAAAAAAGGAATACCAAGATTACTAAAAATCTAGTTTTTTAAATAAATTATTTTAATACCCTTAATACAAAAAAAAAAAACAATTATACTCTAAAAATTAAAATATGATGTTATTCCTAAAACGTTAACATCATAAAAACTTAATTTTTAAAGATATTCAAAATCATGCCTAATTGAGATGGGAAGTTTTTCATAGTTTTGATTGGTTATTCTCAATAAATAAAAATGTGCGATGCACGCAAGATTTAAAAACGTATCATCCAAAAACTCATTGGTTGCACATATTAAAAAATAAAAATAACTAAATAACTTCCTCAATATATGCTCTAGTGCTGTAACCAAAAAAAAATAAAAAATCTTTGCTATTATCATTAACTCTCAAAACTAACAGTTTTGCTAAAATAATTCTAGCAGTAGGGTCAAAATACAAAAATAAAAATTCCAAAAAATTGTTAACATTCACATAAATATTCAATACATGATAATTTATTTAAAAAACTAGATTTTTAGTAATCTGAGTATTCTTTTTTTTGGTTTTTTTTGGTTTTCATTTTGGTAGCAGCTTTATTTTATTATTATTATTATTATTATTTATTTTTGCATTTAAAGTCGTACTGAACAGTATGAAACAACTACTGTAATTTTTTAAAAATTTTTTTGGCTATTACTATTTTAGGTCTTTTAGATAAAAATTCAATTTTTTCATTCTTATAAATAAATAAAATAAAAAGTATAACAACTTTTTCAGACTATAAACTTTTTATACTAAAAGTAAAAAATTAAAAATTTAAAGTTGTTATTAGCAAGAATTACAAAAATTACAAAAGACAAAAATCTCAAAAATTACTTTGAGTTCTTCCGCTGTACAATTGTGAGAGATGAAAGTATACCAAAAGTTAAACAAAAAAAAGGTTAAGTGGTGGAATCCACTTCTATTTAAAATTAATATATTAATTGTGGGTAAGTTTATCCACTTTTAAGTTGGATGAACAAATTTGCATTGGGGGCATGGCCCAATTTTCCAAAAAAGGCAATAATCTATCACATGAAAATTTTACATATATATATATATTAAGAAAATAGAAGAAAGCAGGGGCCGCCCCTCACGGTCTAAGGGTAGTTCTGTCCTCGACAAAACCGCATATTGTTCCTAATTTGTCTTATTTTAGTGAAGGTAATAGATTTGTGCATATCTTAAAAGGATAATACCAATTTTGCTCCTTAAACCTCACTCTCTTTGCATTCTCATATATATATATATATATATATATATATGTATCTGTCTGGTTGAAAAATGTTTTATAATTTGAAATGTGAAATGGAAAAGGGGATAATTAACTTAAAAGTATGGTTTTGTCTTATTAGTTTATTTTTTATTTTGTTTTTTAAGAATTTAAATTTTTTTTTTTTTTTTGTAATTTCTTAAGTCTTAGAAACAAAATGGCAAGTTGGTGTAGTAGTACAAATGTATAAGAAATAGGTTAACTAGAGGTAAACTAGACGTAAACTAGTTAAACCAAGGAGATAGCTGGAGGACGTGAATGCTAGATAAAAGAAATTCATTATATGCAAATTTGATGTTTGTGTGGTTATAACGCTTTTTTTTTTTTTCTCTCCTATTACTTGTGTGAATCTAACCATTTTGTTCTTTTATAACATGAAGGGGGGCAAAAAAAGAAAACTTGTGTGAATCTAACCATTTTGTTCTTTTATAACATGAAGGAGGCAAAAAAAGAAAAAAGAAGAAGAAATTCACAATTAGCTTCGTTTGTTAACGAAACAAAAATTAATTTTTAGGATTTTTTTTTACAATTTTTTAAAAAAGAAACTCAATTGTTGAAAAGTATTATTTCTCTCTATATACAACTTAAAACTACGTTTTAACTAAACAGAATTTTTACTTATTTAGTTTAAAAATAAAAAAATCAAAAGTTTATCAAATAAAGACTTATTAAGTATCTAAGAATTTCTCAAAAATAACGCCAGTTTTGTTTTCTAGAGTCACATAAGATGATAGGGATTGAAAACCATTGATTTCTTGTATTAAAAGTTGAAAACTGCATTTTCTAGAAAATTAAAAATGCCATGTAAAAGGTCCCAAACAAGAGTACTAGAACTTAGAACATTCAAAAAGGTAAAATTCAAAATATTAAGAATACGAATATAAAAATTTTTAAGAAAGTGTCATGTATAATATTTATGGGTCTAATCAAATGTCCCATTTCAACTGGTTGCAAAATTGGACTATTGCTCCACAAAATAAAAGATAGCTTTGGCCTTTCTCCAACCTGTTAAGTTCTATTTCATGTTATCATTGGTTGTGTCTTCCAATATAGTCATCGCATTACAAGGTGTAATTTCATGTTTTTATTTTTAGCCATCAATATGACAACCTCAATCACTTCAAGTGAAATGCTCAAACTAACTATGGATGGTTAATTTAGCAATCAATATGAACCTCAATTCCACCTTTCACTCCTTTGATACAAATATGGCTTATTGGTAGCGGCTAGTGTTGGTACAATTGGTGTGATAAACAACGGTGGTGTGAAGTTAGTAGAATGATAATGGTAGTTGTTGCAAGTGATGCTGCAACAACCTATACTTTCAAGCTATTTTTACTCTCAATAAATTTAAAGTAAATAAAAAAAAATGAATTGCATAAAACTCTATAAGAAACTTGTAATGACCTAAGTGAACTATTGATCTAATAACTTGAATAAGAGCTTAACAACGCGGTTCAAAATACTTAAACTTAAGTTATTAATAGAAGTCATGTGTTGTATTATATACATGACTTGATTTATATTTCTCACCGATATGGTGGGATGGGGTATCACAATAGCTTCCACTCAATAAAGTGACGCTTTCATTGTGTGGCCTAAATTCTACCACTGGTCAGGATATGGATAATAGTTCAATAGCGGATACAAAACAACTTATAAGTGTGCACAAAATATACAATTTTGAGACATCTTCTCCTCTTCAGAGCCTATATTTTTTTATCTACACCACTACGAAGTCCTACATGGGAACTAGAGTTAGATTTAATACCATTTGTAACAATCAAAGTGAACAACTAACCTAATAACTTGACCACCGACCAATTCTTCTCCTTCGCCGTTCTCCGCCAACTCAAGATCTTACCACTGCTACTCCGTCGTCCTCCGTCGTCCTCCGTCGCTGTCACTAATTCAAGATCCTGCTGTCACTCCTTCTTCTTCTGGATCTCCGTCGCCACCACTTTTTCCTCTAGATCTTGACTCCTCCATCACCAGCGTCGCGATTGTTTTGAAAAATTTATTACTTTAATTGATAAATTTATCACTCTTCCATCACCGACGTCTCAATTACCGTGAGAAATTTATCTTAATTGATAAATTTATCACTTTTAATTTTTTCGAGAAAATTCCTCCAAAAAATTTTCTCAGTTTAATGGAATAGGAAATACTTTTTAGAATTTTGAACTGATAAATTTATTAATTTAATGGAATGAGAAATCTCTCTAGAATTTTAAACTGATAAATTTATCAATTTAATGGAATGAAGAGTGTTGGAGGCAAACTACCAAAATTATTGATTTGAATACGATTTTTTTTGATAAAAAATACTGGACGGACAATTGCCGAAACATGCTCTAGTTTAAATTTTTTTAATATCGAACGATCAAAATAAAACTTGTACTCCTAAAGTTAGATTTGAGATTATACATTTTGAAATTTGGTAGAATGGTTTCGATTACTACAACAACTACGAATGCGATTCCTTCGAGTTGAAGTCCCATTCAAGTTTTTACTATATTTTCGAATACGAGTCACGAAAGTAGAGTGAGGTACGATTTATCGTGATCTTCCATGTCTGCAGATATACCTTTACTCTGAATATAATATCTTGATATCTTTGCTCTCTAAATACTTGATATATAGGGCTAATGGATATCATTTACAATTTTATAGTTTATATCATTTAAATAAATAAATTTTTAAAATACTTATTTTTTATTTGAATATGGCTTTTCGACTTATATAGTTTGACCAATTATGAGTTTAAAAATGAATTCACTTCAATAATGTGAATTGTTTATTTTTTTATTTTAGTGTGTATATTATTTATATAAAAAATTAAATTAATTAAATATTATTAAATATCAAAATAAATTATATTTTTATTTAAAAAAATGGAAGTTACCTGAATAAATGACTCGAAAGATTAGGAATGACAATTTCCTCCATCCCGCCTCGACCTCGCCCTGTCCCCGTCCCCGATAATAAACGAGGTGAGAACGGTATTTGCTCTTTCTGCCCTGTTTTTCTTGTCCCGCCCCCGATTATATAAAATAATTTTTTTAAAATATTAATAGATGTATAAAATATATATTTTATAAATATAATAAGTCTAAAATATTAAAATATTATATTTATCTCTAATTCTTTTATTTATTATATTTTGTATATTTAGTTATATTAATTCATCAACTATTATTTTTTATATTTTATATTATTTATAATTTTTATTAATATTACTCTTTTAAACTTTAAAAATAATACCCAAAATATCCATATTCCCGTCATTTTTTTTGCTACTTTTTTGATATTTTCTTTTATTTTCAATCCAATTAAATAAAAAACTGAAATAAAAAAATTAATCCCCGACCAACCCAGCTCCGTTGCCATTCCTACTAAAGACAAAGCCAACCACTTCCTGGCTGATTCCAGTCCATGACGACTGGACTTACGTGCTTACAAAAAATCAGTACTTTTGAATCGATCCCGCCACGTACAAGCCAACGCAACGCGCCTTCCGTCAACAATTCCGGGCCTGCGCCTTACCTTGCACTTTCCCACTTTTCTCACTTTCTTTTCTCTTTCCACTCCCGTAGACATACCTATGATCTAAGTCGGTTTAGCTACGCGGAATTTCTTAGATGCCTATACATATATATATATATATATATATATATACACCTCCAAAACAACAAATCCATATTCCTTTCATCTGTTCACTCACACTCTCTCTCTCTCTCTCTCTCTCTCTCTCTTGATTAACTATACCTATATATATATAGTATACATATTATACAAGTTTCAGATAGCGGCTGGAGTAGTGAAATCGATCGATAATGGACAGAAACAAGCAATACGAGCGTGTATTCAATCAATTTGATGAAAACGGAGACGGCAAGATATCGGCGTTGGAGTTGCAGCGTTGTTTAGGTTTAATAAGCGGCGGGGAGCAGATTTCGGAGGCGGAGGCGGAGGCGGTGGTCTTGTTAATGGATTCCGACGGGGACGGACTGCTAGGGTTGGAGGATTTCGAGAGGTTAATGGAAGAGACGAACGAGGAGGAGAAGGAGAGAGATTTGAGAGAGGCGTTCAGGATGTACGAGATGGATGGGAGGGGGTGCATTACGCCCAGGAGCTTGAAGAGGATGCTTAGCAGAATTGGGGCGTCCAAGAGCGTCGATGAGTGTGAGTTGATGATTGCGAGGTACGATCTCGACGGCGATGGCGTCCTCGATTTTGATGAGTTCAGGACGATGATGTCTTGAATCTTGATCAGATCACGATGCCCCTCGATCTCGATCTCGATCTCGATCTGTACATGCACTCACATTCCGCTGCCTGCGATGTATATTCATTCATGAGTTCTTTCATTCATTTGTTCTTTCATGTAATTAGCTTCGTTAAGTAGTATAAATATTTGTTCTTTCATTTATCACGTACTATACATACGTGATATCCCATCTCAGCTGGGTAGAAAATTTATATAATAAGATAGCTTTCTTAATATGATATGTATTTTATGATAAATTTAAAGTTTATTTTTCCTCAACATTGAATTAATGATTATAATTTATTTATTAATTTATTATTATTATTTTTTCATTTTACAAATTCAGACACTGAATACAACGATTTTATACAATTATTACTCAGAAAATAGCTCTTGCATCTACTAAAAACGTACTTTCTAAATGTTTCATATATATATATATATATATATATTTTGGATAAACCTATTGAATATACATTTAGCTAGTTATTTTTTAATTTTTTTATCTACTTATTAAAAATAAATTAATATTATTTTATTTGTTATATTATTAAATACATGCATGTTTCATACAGTGTTCTTGAAATATTTTTTATTCGTGCCTAAATAATTATTTTTGTCCCCACTTAATATATTTGGGCCTTGATTGTTAGTTTTTTTAATAATTTTTTTAGTTAACATGTTAAAAAATTAATTTCATCCATTTAGTAAAAAAAGTTTTAAAATAAAAAATTATTAATAAAAATAACATATTAAGAATTTTCAATTTTAAAATGTATTTCGACACGGGTAATATCTAGTATAAAATAAGTTTGATAAATACTGTTAATAATTTAGATTTAACTATTTTAGACTATATTATTAAATTTTTTATTTAAATTATTAAATTAATAAATTATTTGAATTATTATAAATGGTATTAGAGTCGATTCTTATTCCATTAAAAATTTTATAGTAGTGTGTATAGAACAGCAAATGCCATGAAGAGAAAGGAAATTTTTAAGATTATATATCTTATGCATATTAATGCGTTGCTTTGTATTTTGTTAATAGACTGTTATTTATATTTTAATCAAGAAAAGAACTTAGGTTATAGAATGATGCCGTCGCGTATGTGAGTAAGAAATATTGTAATATCTCATTAACACTAGTAAAAGATAAAAAAAAGTCCAATATATAATAAAAGAGTTAATTAATACAAATAACTAAAATTTAAATATTTTAAATCGTGTTATTAATTTTTTATTTAAATTATTGAATTTATAAACTACTTGGCTAGTTACAAGATATATTACCATAGTGATCGAATTTTTCTTTCCTCCCTTCATTTCTGTCCAAGTCCTAATCCTTGTCCTCTGTTAGGTATGTTAAACTTGCAAGTTTTATGGTGGTGCATTAGTCTCATTATTTTTATATACTTTATTTGTATTTAGATTTTACAAATAATCTAATTTAATCTTAGTTGAGGAATAACACTTTAAAGATAAAAAGAAAACTATTGATTGATAACGATCTTTTTAAGAGTTATTTTTTGAGTTACATTCTCTCATCTATAAAAGATAGAATAATTATTTTTTACAAATATTAATTTTTTTATCAATTAAATATACAATTATTTTGAAATGTTAAAAACGGAGTAAAGAAGGCGAGCCAATAATTAAAAAATTTTAATAAAATTTTTATTTATTTAATTAATTAAATATTAATAGCCGTCAAAAGTATGTTTTTAATATTCAAGTTTTCTTTTAAATATGTATTAAATTTAAGATCTTGCATATTACATCTTTTGTATAACATATATTATATGAAAAAATATAGTATATTTCTAACATGGTAATTACAATTTCTGGCTACTAAATTGTAAGATGAAAAAGTATCAGTGCAAGGCACCGATATAGGAGCAATTATTCTATACCTCTTAATGCATTATTTCAAATTAATTTGAACTATATATTTGTGTAGGTTTTACTACTCTAAATGCGTGATCCACACAAATACATGATTCAAATTATCTAATTTGGCACAATACAAAGTAATGGTAGGGAATAATTTTTTCCTACCATTACTATTAGGGTGGGTGATTGATCTTCTGCTACTGCTGCTTCTTTTTTCCATTGAATCATGGAGGAGAGCAATGGGGGGACTGAGAAGGGAATGTCAACCTAAGTTTTAGATAATTTCTATTATTATATTAATATTAATTCTAAATATTTTAAAATTATATGAATTCATTCAGCTAGAATTTTATTAACAAGTGCAAAGGTCAGCGCACCTAATACAACGGCGCCTACAATATTATAAATTCCCGTCTTCCGCATTTTTTGAGTTTTCACGTGTGGAGAAAATGCGACGCTAGGCCTGGCTTCTCTTTCCCATCTCTGAATTATTTACACATAAAATTAAATTAATTAAATATTATTAAATATTTAAAAATTATATATTTTTTATAAAAAGGAATGGTATTATTCGTTTACCACTTATTTTAAAAAAACTAATATAATTTGTTAAGATCTTTAGTAATATTTAATTAATTTAATTTTTTACATAAAATATTTATTTTTAAAAAATAATAAAATAAATAGTTCATATAAACAATAAACAATCTTTTGTATGAGATCCTATAGTGACTTTAAACTCGTTTATTGTGACAAATTGAGAACAGAGGTTAGGACTAGGAGAGAGATGTGTTCGGCCAAATATATTTTATTCTTTTAATATTATTATTTTTGTTTTTATACTAAGAGATTTGAATTAATAATAAATTTGATAAAATCCGAAATATTAGAAGTCCAGCTTTACTTCATATTATTATATTTTATTAGGGAGTAGCCTTTAATAATGGCCCCAATATTGTTTAACGGTTCTCGCATGCGAACATCCAAAACGTGTGGCGGTCAAAAAAGATTCTAGAATTTTCTAGAAAATGAACTCCTATATTTTTCTTTTAATTAAAACTTGCTTGTGAGCCCCCGATTAAACAAAACCATAAAGATAGAGCTAGAAACTTCCAGAAAAAGGGCTGTTTTGAACACGTGGGATAGTTTGGTGACGCCTAAGATTTCCTTTTAACAATCCGTTCTCTTCCATCTGGTGAACTTGAACTTCATCAATTGACTATTACACCAACATAAAATTGGCTATTTTACAAAAATATTAAATAGACTAACACTACTGTCAATTAAAAAGAACATATTTTCAATTAAAAAGAACATATTTTAAAAAATACTATTCATAAAAAACTCAATTATTAACTTCGCATCACAAAAGGTACGAGTAAAAAAAAAAAAACATATATGGCATTCGCCTCGTAGCTTTAGCAAAATCAATGTAAATGCAAGATAGTTCTTATCAAAAAAAAAAAAGGAAAAAAGAAAAAAGAAAAGAAAAAAGCATGATAATTTAAGCCAAATTGCAATTTCTGAAAGTCATTACATAACATTGAAATATAAAGCTCGAACCTTTTATCAAACCCTTTTAGAAGTGTCATCCCAACACAACGCCATGCTTTTTTCACTAAATACAGACATACATAGATGACAAGGCATCATAACATTAGCAAAACATATCATCAAATTACATTTTTGTATTTTGTCTTTCCAAATCTCGAAACATCGAAGAGCTTACTAGCACACGCTGTAAATGAATTAGAAGTAAACAATACCACGTATCGTGCCTGCATCAATAATTTCCATCGATTCACTTCACTCCGCTATCTCGACACACTTTCTCAGAAGGGATATGACTTGAGCTGGCTCAGAAGCTCCAAATACTGAACTTCCTGCAACGATGCAGTTTGCTCCAGCTGAAGCTGCCACATCAATGGTTGAAGGCCCCAAACCTCCATCCACCTGCACAACAAAGTAGAAAATGACCTCCCTATGCTGTAAAAAAAGGTACTTATATATATATATACACACACACACACACTGTAAAAACTGGTAGGAGAGAGCAATCAGTGTTTCAGCAATCCTAGATGGGCATAACAATTGTAACCCTACCCCCACTGCGGAGCTGCACAGTAAGGACCAAGACGGGCCTAGAGTTGGGGTTGAACCAAAGCCCAATTCGCCTCCACTAAGGGTATAAAGAGCCCTTCCAAAGTTACATATAATAGAGGCCTACCATCATAAATTGCAATTAACAGTACAAAAATGTGACATACTTCTCTCTGTAGAAGCTTTTTCATAACTGCTTGGGCTGGATTCACAAAACGTCCTTAAGAAGTTTGAAGAATGCTTTCCAAGAATACCTTCACAAGTGCTTGCCAAGTAAGTCCTGAATGACCTTTTTTTTAAACCACAAATGCACACACCCAACTCCCACACCTTGCATTTGGCAAGGTTTAAACACTTTTACCTCCCATTTGGAAAGTTAACCCCCATACTATTGGGTTGAAGTCCACTTGGTAAGAAGTTATGAATGGCTTGTGCTATTTAGAAAAGGAGATTCAAGTAACTTTGGTGGCTAGCATAAAAAAAATATGCACAACATAATGAAAGTACTGGATTTAAATTCAACAAGATTAAAGCATCGTAGTTAGAAATGGTCTTACCTCTATATCAAGTGAAGGGTACTTCTTTCTCAGTGCACGTACCTGGAATCCCAATGATTACGCTATGGGAATGACAAGGAAATTAAAAATACCATGATTAGACAGAAGAAGAGTTTGTGCACCTTGTCCATTGTTTCAGGCATGAATTTTTGTCCACCAAATCCAGGTTCCACGGTCATAACAAGAACCATTTCGACAGGATTTTCACCATCAAGCTGTGAAATAGAAGAAAGAAAAGAGTATTAAATGCCTGAAACCTCATGAGAAGCCTTAAATACTGCCCAATAATACAGGACCAAGCTGCCGTTGATTTATAAAGCATAAACTTCAGTTAGCATCATGGTTTTGCTTAGATAGAAAATTCCAGGTAAGCATGAAGAACCTAAATCAAAAGATCAAGAAAGAAAGCAACTCCTTACCAGGGGATAAACCTCTTCAACAGGCGTACTAGGCTTTAAAGCCACACCAGGCTTCATGCCCTTTGCTCTAATCTGAAGGACAAGTTCCTGCCAATTATCTGTAAAAGGTACCATGTGGTTTTCCCATCATAAAAAACAAATAAATAAATAACAAAAGCAAAGAGAAGTAGAAGTAAGATGTATTTGTAAATAACGAAACCAAAGTAAAAATAATAACCTGGACTCACCTTTGGATGCCTCAACATGAAATGTAAAACCTGAAGCACCAGCCTTTCCTAATGGTTCAACATAATCAAGAGGGTTCGTGACCATAAGGTGACAATCCAAATATGCCCTACAAAAATGAAAAGTAATACTTCCTTGTTGACCTTAAGTTGTTCTAAGACCAATGAAGTTGAGTTTTAAAATTTGGAAGCTGAGTGGAGGTAAGGTGTTACTTAGTGTGCTTTCTAAGACTCTGAATGACAGGAGCACCAATGGTAAGATTTGGGACAAAGTGTCTGAAAAAAGAAACCGAACATTTCAGACAACCCAGTTGTCATAAAGCTGATCATGTAACAACAGGCAAGTATATTATCGTTTGAGCTCAGAGTCCAACCTACCCATCCTGCAGATGAACCAAGACAAGTACTCAGTAAGATTTTTGAGAAAATTATAGGAAAAAAAGGACCTAGGAAAGAGACAAATAAACTCAAAATGATGTCAAGAAAAACGAAGGAAGCAAGGATATGAACAACAAGAAGATGTAATGTGACAATTTAGTATCATTCAGTCTAAGTTTTGTGTTGTCCCTTGAGTTATATTTTGCAAGTTGTATGGTGTCCGATTGACCGTTGTTACTTGTCTCATCAATCCAATACTGCATGAACTTTGAATCGTAGAACAGTGAAATTCTAAAATTGTAAGGAGTGAAAAATTGATACATTGCTCAACAAAGACTATGTTAACGTGTATATTGCCTCCATATGCAACTTATGGAGGCACATTAATACGCGTCTTGAGTCACTTTACCTTTCTTAACCCTGCTCTAGATATTTTGTGCCATAAGGCCCTTTACATTATGTTCAAATGAGTCCTTAGCTGGTGACTTCTGTTGTAAATTTTAGCCATAGTTCACAAAGTAAAATATTGAGGAATCCAAACGCTTGAGAAGTAATTTACTCTCAAACATATGAAGAGATAACAAAGAATAACATAAGATTTCTTTCCAAAATTGATGATCCCGTAAGGTTATAGAAGTTCCTTAGATAATTTATCGAATTTTGTTGCGTAACTATGACAACATAATGCTTGCTTGATTCAGGAAGAGCATTAGGATATGAACACACAAATTACCACTCCTACTAGCAAATTGACAAAGAATCCGGGAGGGAATATAAATACAGTTTCAGAAGTTCGTGGCTTAATTCATTATCTAGACGCTCATCTCTCAGACATGTTCCGAACTAGAGTTTCTATTGGGGTAAAGAAATTATCCAAGTTATTGCTCCCAATTTTCACACCAACACATCATGAAAGAAACTAACAAATCAAACAACAGAGAATAACAAATCAAAACAGTTCAGCGATCATCCACTAAAACTTCTCTGAGTCAAATTAGAAGGCAATAGCACTGCAACCAATCGACCATCGTTTATTTATATATATATACAGAGAGAGAGAGAGAGAGGGAGAGAAGTACCATGATGTCCATATGGAGCCAATCCGCGCCGAACTGAAGCATGCGAGCGGCCTCCGAGGCCAAGTTAGCGAAGTCCGATGACAGCATCGACGGTGCGATTTTCGCCGGCGGCATCTTTTCTGGTATTCGGATGAGGATATCTTTTCTGTTTCGATCGGAAGCGAGATCGAGATCGAGATCGAGATCGAGATATGCGGGAGAAGACGGATACAATGCGCTATCGGGTCGATTTCGGGGCGACGTCTTTTGGGATGAATATTTTCATTTTGCGGATGTTTAAAAAGTTTTTACTTCTAACAGGTTTAGCATTTTTAAAAAAATTTAAAAAGTTAAATTATTTAAAATAATTTTTGTAATAATTTTTTTGTTATTTTGTTTTTTATTAAAATATTTAAAACACTCTTATTTTTAGTTTTTAAATTATAGTATTTGAGATACTTATATAATTTTTTTTATTTTTGTGCATTGAGTTGACTTTTTATGTATAATTATTTTTTTTAAAAGTGTTTGAAATAGTATTGATTTTTTTTCTTGAATTAAAAAATAAAAAAATTAATTATTTTTTTAAAACAAAATAATATAATTTAAAAATTAACTTTTTTTTTTTCAAAATATCGACTTAAAAATTAGCCTAAACAGATCGCAAAGGCAATTTTTCCCCCATACCCACCACCGCCTTCTCAACGTCAACCAAACTCTTTGTGATGGCAATGGCTAGAGAGTATTTTTTGGTTATTCTTTTCAGTGAATTTTCAGTTAAATTATGAAACGGGCAATGGCTTCTCTCCGGTTCAGATAGAAGATGTTCCGTTGAACCTCTTTCGTGCCTAATATAAATATATTTTAATGATTTAAACTGTTTTTTTTATTATTTTTAATTTATATATATTTATTATAAAAATATTAAATTAATCGAATATTATTAGCTATTAAAAAAAATCATATTTGTTTTAACAAAATAAATAATAAAATAGATATTACAACTTATTTTTATTAAAGTAAATGTGATTTATTAAGATAGTTAATTATATTCAATTAATTTAATTTTTTAGAACAATAACATATATACTAAAAATTATAAAATAAACAGTTTAGATCATCAAAATATATTTATTTTAAATATACAAATACTTCAATTGAAGCTCTCCAATTCATAAGAGGACCGGAGAAAAGTCTCGCCCTTATAAAATCTCAAATTAAGTTTAAGCATAAATAAAATAAAATAGAATGCAAATTAAATTATAAAAACATGTATCAATACTACAATGTATTTGAATTTAATTCATTCTGTGCATAGCACAGGTTGACGCTAATACTATTAGAATATTTAAGAATACTATTGCTAGTAGTTTTTAACTTTTTATTACTAATTTTAGTTATAAATTATAAGTTTTTTTAAATACTCACAACTTTTACTAAAATTTATAACTAATATTTTTATTTTAATTACAAATTATAATTTTTACTAAATACTTAAATATAATTCATTTAAAATGGAAAAACATAAACTTTTTGTAAAAAACATGTTTTGTGCTTAGACGAAAGATCATAAAATAAAGGGTTAGACTAAGACCTAAAATATGTTGTTATTTCGTAACTGTAAGAATATCAACACGTGAAATATTGGCTTATCAGGTAAAAAGTCAAGCATTTTCTTGTCTTTTATAGTAGTTAAATAAGATAAAATCTTACAGTATTTATTATACTTTATTAATAAAAAAATATTTTTAATGAGATTTTGGGAGATAAAGCAAGTAAATATTTGAAAGTTGACAGCAATTCAACTTAAGAAACTTGATAAATTTCATAACTTTATCTTTGTTAAAATAGTTATGTCATATATTATTTATTATGATTTGAACATTAATTTTCGAATACGAACAGAAGTAAAAATTAGTACACACAAAAAAAAATTACACAAAAATTTACGTAGTTCTACGAACCTACTTACGTCCATGGGTACGTAAAATGTACAATCTTGAGATCAAAAACACTCCAAAACTCGATACTCATAACCCGAGCCTTGAGATAAACTTCGTTTCTCCGTTAAAAGGTTATTCTTATGCTCCTAGCATTTGTTTATTTCTCCCTACACTTTTATTCAATTTAATTTACTCTCTACACAAATAATTAGAATTATAAAATCCTATTTATAGGCTAACTTTAAAACCATAACCCCAATATAATTATAAAATTCTACATGTATTAAACTCCTTATGGATTCATGATTTTCAGCGTAACCCAAATACACGCAAATAAAATATTAATTTAATGAGTCCACATAATACACGAATACACCCAACAATCTCCACATTGGCTTGAATTCTGCAAATCACCTTAAAGATAACCATTGCCAATGTCGATTATGCAATTGTCATTAATCTACCACACTCAAACTAACATAGCCCGCGCCTTTACACTAGGGTGCCCGATACCTAATTATCGAGGTATCTGCTTGTCACTCCACATATTTGTCGTGGTATAATAATTGTTAATCATCTGTCAAATCAAAAAATTGTTGTCTGACTTCTCTACCTACAACTAAAAACTCTAGTTGCATCAATTGATCAAAGTTTTTAAATCCGAATCGGATCGGTTGGTTCAACCAGTTGAACCGGTGACCGGATTAGCCAACAATCTAGTCAAACCCATTGAACCAGCCAAGAGTAAAAATCAGTGATTTTAGTGCAAATCGGCCAAAACCGCAAATGAACCGGTGACCTAGGTGAACTGGCTCCGATTCACGAAAATCGGGTAGGTCAAGTTTAACTTAAAAAAATATTTTTTAATTTTTTTTAACTTAAAGTTTTTTTCAAAGCCCGCTCGGTGCTCTCTACGGCCCTACCCCACAAAATTTTTTCTAGTTTTTACTGTTCCATGCTTTTGAGTTTTGGGGCGGCGGCGTTTCTTTTCGTGTGCAAGCCGTCGGTCGCACTATTGCAGTATTGCTTTATTACGAACTCATCCTTCAAGTATTGTTTCGTGACTTTCGTCTTCTTTCAACAGTATTGCTTCAACCTTCAAGTCTACTTCTTGCTTCATCTTGCGCCGACATTTCGTCTTCTTTCCAGTTTCGTCTTCTGCCATCAAGTTTTCTTCTCTTCTAGTTTGCGTTTCATCTTCTTGCTTCATCAACAGTATTTTTCTTTTGCTTCATTTTGCTTTTTGCTCTTATTTTGTCTTCTCTTTATTTTAACTGTTGTTTATGTTTTTAACGCTTTTTGATTAGTTTTTTAATTTTCTTTTGCTTTTTGATCTTGCTTTTTTGTCTTCTGTTTATTTAGTTTTTATTTTTGTTTATTTTTTTAATGTTGTAAAATAGATTTTAATGTTGCTCTTGCTCAATTGCTTTTTGCTTTGTTGTTGCTTGCTGATATTGAGATTTTAAATTCTCACTTGACACCACTCACTAAATAGCATCAGTTCATAAGGTTTATAAGTGTTGGGAGAATATCCAATGCCGACATAAAATACATGCTCGGGGATCTAGAAAATACATCTTTATTAAACTTTCAACAATTTACAATAAATTAAAATTACAGAGAATGAAATAATAGGAATAATGAAATAAAATTTGCAAACCGAGTCCTGCAATCGAAGTTTCCTTAAAGAATGATTCGCCGCCTACCGAGGGTGTTGTAGGGATTCCACCGGCGTCACTCTCCCAGGATAAAACGACTTCCAC
>JAOTRH010000001.1:27135306-27149854 GCA_034768845.1 Heliamphora exappendiculata
AAACAGTAGTTTCTGTTAAATTGAACGAAAATTTTAACGATTGAGATCTGTTTGATGTTAAAATTAAACCTGATGGGATGTTACTGCAATTTTTGAAATCACATGATAATTTTTTTTTTGTCAAAAATCTCGGGAGGTCAGTGTAATTTACCCTAATTAATTTGAATTTGTTTGGGAAGGAGTAATTTTAGGCCTTGAGGATGGATCCGTTGTTTGTTTCTCTTAATTAGGACCCTTAAAAGGACAGGCAATATTTAAGGTCCCTGACCTCATCTTATGTTTGGTTTATCTTTTCCTGTTATTTTATTTATTCCTGTCACAGTTTTACATTCTTTCCCTTTGATTTGAAGGGATAAATATGAAATTATATTATAAATACCAGTCTCATTATTCCCCGTTTGTTTGTAGCATGCAGATTTGGGATCAACAAAATCTGTCGAATTATAAATGCTACAAAATTGTAAAATATAAAATCGAGATGAATCTTACCATTCTTGGTTCAATTATCGATTTGATTCACGAGTCACGAATAATGCTTTTTCTTTTAATGTTATCTCACTAATTTTAATGGAATAGATTTATTTGTTAATCTTATAAAAAATTATAAATCGTCTCATTATTAGTCCAACAAATTAAACAGGGCCTGAGCATCACACTATCACACATTCGCGTGCCCATATCTTGCATGAATTTTAAAGCTTTAGGGCTTGTTTAGTTGGGAAATAGGGGTATAATAGAATTAAAAATAAATATGTTGGACCCACCTTCTTAGGGTTTGTCTCGTAGGAATACTAAATTTGCGCTTGTCTTGTGAAATTGGATTGAATAGCTTGATAAATTTTAAACTATTAGTACTGAATTTGTGATCTCCACTTTTTGGTATGATACTCTAAATTATCAGGTTTTTTTTTATCCAACAGTTAATAAAATTCTATAACTCTTATTCGATTTTTTTATCTCACTCTAATTTATTGGATGTGTGTCTTATATTCTAAAAACCGATATAAACAAAATTTTATAATTATATGGCGGAAAAATTTTAAAGTTCTATAATTATATGACGGCTATAGTTTTAGGTTTTGCTTATAAATATGAACCTTATTATTTTAATAGATTGGTAGAGAGTTGAATCAAAAGTGTTAGGAAAAGATAGAAAAATACCAAGAACACAGGAATAACCCTTAAGCGGGGAAACGAGATTTTGTTTCAAAGCTCGAGTTGTGAGTGTCGAGTTTTTGAGTGTTTTTGATATACTCTACGATTATAGTAAATTATCTCTTTCACTTGTGAATGTAGGCAAGTTGTGCCGAATTACAAAATCCTTGTGTGATTTTTTTTTTTTGTGTGTGCATGATTATACTTCTATTTGTGTTCGAAAATTAATATTTATATATATATTTATAGTGCCTTTTTATCAAAAAGAAAAGAAAATAACAATATGAAGTATATCTCGTGCTAGTTGCTTAAAAAAATGGAAGTGCAGCACTCAAAATGTGTGAGAAAGCCAAGGATAAGATCAGCAGGAAACATATCTCCAATAAACCGTTTCTAAAAGCTCATATAGTTCACACAATGGCAGGTAGAATAGTTGAAGAAAAAGTGTCTAAATTCTCTACAACTATATCTTATGTATATTTTGGAAAAAAATTGAGTATTTTTTTTATAGAAAAAAGAGCGTGCATCATAAAAATGTTAGATAACAGGTGAGAGCGTGCATCATAAAAATGTTAGATAACAGGTGAGTGAAATAATTTGACAGTAAATTTATAATGCAGTCAGTACTCAGTAATAACAATAACAGCAATAAAAGATGCAATAGTTGCACTGACAATAACAATAACAATGGAGGCGATGATGCAGTGGCAATGGCAGTGTAGTGGGGTTTGGTGGGGATGATAATGAGGGGTTTTCTCAAATTTCTTGAGAAATTTATTGAACTTGAATTGATGGTAGAAATGTTTTAATAATGGGTTTTATTTGGTTTAGAGAATATTTCTTGGCTTTAACAATGTTTTGAAATATTTTTTTTTCAAAATTAACGTAATTTTTTCTTGAACAGAAAAATATTTTTTTATAAAGTGTAAAAATACTTATATTTACTCAATTACATGATGTATAGATAATTGTCTGTATTTAAATCTATTCCTATTAAAATTGTATTAAAAAATGGTTAGCGAATCTGAGGTACAATACTACTCAAATTCCAAGTTCCAAGTCCCTATTCTGTCCAGAGAAGCATGCAAAGCATGCACGTAGCCTCCTCGACTTTTCTGCAACCTTACGTGCGTAAAATGTAAGCATCCAACTATTCTCCATTTTTTAAATAAATGGAGATATTTATGATATTTTATTTTAATAATTTGGACAAATTATATTATAGAGTTTTTTGAAAAAATTATAGATACAAAAAGGGGTACAAGGACTTTTTCCCCTCTAAATTTCTTATTTTCTTTTGAATTTATAGTATAAATTTTATGTTGTATGAATATTTTTAAATCAATATAAGTCCCCCAAATCAAATTGTTTGAGTATGTTTAGAGATTGGAAAGCGTAGGGTGTGTGTCTGCTGATGCAGAGCAATTTATGAAAAAATAAATCATCAATTAAATTATTGTTGTCTTGGCAATTTGAAGGAAAAAAGAGAGAGAGAAACTTAACTTATGACACTCGGAAAGAGATTTTAGATAATTTCGAGTAGGTTATATGGTTTTTGGTGTGTTTGATGTCTCTTGTTGGTTTGTTTTTTAATTTCCTTCTTTTCGAGATACATCGGTGAGTAGTTATACATAGAGGTGCATAAAAAATTTGAGAAACTCAAAAATTAAACTAATTTGATTTCGATTGGTTAGGTTAGTTCGATTTTTACAAGTAATTAGTTTGGTCCTTAGTCCTAAAAAAATAAAGTAATAATATTAGTTCGATTTTTAAGTTATTCTGAAATTAATCCGAATCAACCTGAGAACCAACCCATATAAACCCGAATAATACACACACACACATAAAAGAAATAAAAAAATATTAACCATTATATTACATATATAATTATTGTGGGATTCAAACAAAAAAAAATAAAAAGCTTTCTAGTTTTATAAATTAGAAAAAAATAGTCATTAGATTATATAATTATTATTAACTTTTATATGTCATTTATTTTTATGAATTTTTTTGTTAGATATTTTTCATTTCTTTTACTAAATAGCTTGTAAAATAATTATTTAAGATTTTATTTCATACTTTTATTATAGGATAAATTACACCTACACCCCTTGTATTTAAGGATAATAACACTGACACCCACTTTATTCTCTGAAATATCAATGTGCTCTCTTACATTTTTATTTTTGTAACACTTAGATTCAAAAGTTAACTTCCGTTAACTTTTCAAACGGAAACATTGTTGAAACAGTTTTTTTTAATTTTTTTTAATTTTTTTTAATTACAAAATCTTATTTAAAAATTTCTAATTAAAAAATAAAAATTTATTAAATTCAATAATAAGTAACATAAAATTTAATTTATTAATTTATTTTTATTTTTAAGTTTTTAATTTTGATAAAAATAAATTTTGTAAATTAAAAAAATTAAAAAAACTGTTTCAACAGTTTTTTCATTTGAAAAGTTAAGTTAACTTTTGAATCTAAGTGCTACAAAAATAAAAATGTAAAAGTGTGCAGTGATATTTTAGATAATAGTGAAGATGCTAGTGCTATTACCTTTAAATGCAAAGAATGTAGGTATAATTTACCATTTATTATATTGTTTGGGTGTTAGCTTTTTTTTTTTTCTTTTTAAGTTTTAAAAACTTATACATAATAAATTTTTTTTAATGCGAGTAAGGTAATTTTTAAAATTCATCGAACCGTGGTTCTAAACCGAACTAATTTGATTTTTATTGGTTTGGTTTAATTTGGTTCTCTAACATAATTATGTTAGTTCTAGATCCAAAAAATTAAAACCGATAAAAATTGATTCAATTTTAAATTAAGTATAAAATTAAACCAAATCGATTCATGTGCCCACCTAGTTATATATGGTTAATTTTCTATTCTTTCTAGTCACTCGTGAGTATGAGAGTTATTTTTGCAGGCTAAGGTATTATGCTTATAACTTATATTATAATTATTTTATTTTAGTATAATATTGTTAATTGCTTATGTCTTTAAATAAAAATTAAAAAATTGATAAATAGTTCAATTTATAAGTTATTTATTATTTTGAGATAATTACACTTATTTTTTCTAAAATTTAAGCTAATTATTACAAGTATCTCCTCGTGATCTCTAAAATTACACTGCTCTCCCTTCTGTTTTGTTTTTATATTTCAGATACTCTTTTTCGTCAAATAACCATTTAAAAATTTAACAAAAAATGCTAACATCAGCAATTATTTTATATTATTTTCACTTTTACCCTTATTTAAATTATAATTTTTTTAATTTTTCAAGGTTAGCTCTTCTCTCTCTCTCTGCTCTCTCCAGAAAACTACCCACCGAAACCACCAAAATCACCTAACCCACCAAACCACCAAAACCACCGCCACCCAAAACCGCTGGTGGGAGTCGACAGTGGCTGCAGCAGTGTGGGGAGAGAGAGAGAGAGAGACACACACACACACAGCAGAGACGACGATGGCGTGCGGTGGCGTGCGTTCTCCCTCTCTTGATCTCTCCCTCTTCCTCTCCCTCTGCTCTCTGTAATATATATATACCCAGTTCTGAATCAGAACATTTTTTTTTCTTTATTTCTGTCTAGAAATCAAATAATTTACCCTTGAAATTGATCAAAATAAAAAAATAGATTGATTTAATCGGCGAAAGATACACACTCAACTGATCGTATCATGTTTTTGATAAGTTAAAAATAAGTTAGAAAAATAATTTTTAATAAAATTTATTAAACGATAATTCTTCAATTTAGTTTTGCCGAAACAGTGTACCAATGATCGGAACCGTTCATTAGCGGCGTTAGAGTGTTAAAAGGATGGTAAACACCGGAGGCCGTAAGTGGTAGCAGTGTTGTCGCGTGATTTGAAGGATATATATATATATATAGAGAGAGAGAGAGAGCACTAGCTCCAAACACTCAACAGAGAACTCCAGCTCTAAACCATCTCGTATCTTCCTCGATTTTCATATTGCAGTTCATATATATTGTGATTGTGTTGTAGATGTTCTTCGTATCTTGAGGGATATTTAATTATTTTTGTTCAGTAATCTCAATCCAAGGCACCTTAGGGGGGAGAGAGCAGGGAGAGGAGAGAGAGCGAGAGTGTAGAGAGAGGGAGAGGGAGAGCGAGAGAGCATAGGGAGGGAGAGAGAGATGGCATAGAGGAGAGAGAGAGCGTATAGATTATGGCAAATAAAATTACAAATAGAGAAGAAAAGTAAAATGGTAAAAGTATTTTTGCGTTAACCGCGTTTGCCAGACAAGTCTGATAGAGGAGGACAGCGTAATTTCAAAGATCACAGGAAAATTTCTATAATAAATTTAAATCTCATGAGAGATAAGTATAATTAGTCATATTATTGTTTATCAAGCATAAAAAAATTTTAACAAGCAAGTCTGTCTTCATAAAAATTTTAACGTACAATATTATTTTGGAACAAAAATGCTCTTAAACATATAAATTTATTTATATATTTTCAAAACATATATAAGGAATACAAATAAATTTATTTATTTTTTATTAAAAGCACATGTAAATAACACAGATAAATTTATATATTTTATTGAAAACACGCATAAAGAATACAGATAAATTTATCTGTACCTTTTTAAAAATATGTATAAATAACACATATAGATTTATCTATTTTTATTATCTGTGTTGATATGCAGATAAATTTATCTGTTTGCATTATCTGTATTGATATGCAAACAGATAAATTTATTTATTAGGCATAAATAAGTAAACAGATAAATTTATTTATTAGGCATAAATAAGTAAACAGATAAATTTATCTATTTACATTATCTATTTTAATATTCAAACAAATAAATTTATTTATTTATATGATATTTTCGAGAGAAATTATGCAATTAAATATTGCACGTTAAATTTTTTATTAATAAATTTTACACGTTAAAATTTTTTTAAACTGAAATTCCTAATTAAAATTACCCTATTGCCGACTAGTTACTCTTTAAAACCTACAGATTAATTGATGATTATTATGAAGATTTGATATTAACACATAAACTGGTTGATGATGTGAAAGAATTATAAGATTTGTAATTTGTATTGAGCATGACGGCCAACTTGTGGGTGCGGGCAGGATGGAATGACGTGGCTGCTAAATTCTCCGGATGAATCCCTGGCGTTGATCTTGGCAGATACCGGGTTTGATGTGTGGATCTCAAATACCAGAGGGACCAGGTTCAGCCGTCGACATGTCACACTCGATCCCAAAAACCCGGTACTGGGCGCTTAATTATTTAATTTAAAAATAAAATATAAAATAATATTAGCAATTCAATAGTGAGTTAAATAGGCTATTTTAAGACATTCAATTAAGGTCTTAATTGATAATTTTGATTTTTTAGCTATAAAAACTCAAAAAATAAGGTTACTCTGGCAAAAAAAGAAAAAAATTAAAAAGTTAAAAAATCAAATCAAAACACAAATTTTTATAATATTCTATTTAAATTCTCATTATTTTTAAAATATAATAATACTCATTATTCATAAGTTACTACTAGTACTAACTATATACAATTGTTTATATCAAATATATAGAAAGGTAAAATTATTCATTTTGAACAAAAAGTAAAAAAGTTAACTTTTTAACCAAACAACCAATTTAAAAAATGTTAGCTTAAAAACTAAGTTACTAAACAACTAACTTTGAATCTAAATTAACTTTTTGGTTAAAACATAAAAAGGCAAGAAGTCAAAAAAAAAATTTTAAGCTATTTGACAATCAGGCTCTAAGATTTTGACTTTAGTAGTTTATTAATTTATGGAGGTAGGAAAAAATAAACAAAAAAGAACATGAGATAAGAAATAGAGCAAAAAGCAAAGTCAAGAATATTCCATTTTAAGAGTTAGATTTTTGACACCTTTATAAATATCACGTCAAATAATTTTATTTTATTATATAGATGTTATGGCATAATAAAAAATTAACAATAATAAAAAAATAGCAAAAATATACACATAAAATATGATTTACATGATTTTACTCAAAATTATATTTACATCTACGGAGATGTGTATAGTAATTTTATTATGAGATGAGACAATACTATGGTTAAAACAGTAATTAAAAACAACGAATATAAATAAAGGGTCGCACTATGCTATTGTTAATTTGTTTTTGGCCTGACTCTTTTAGGGTGGCTTTTGTTATATTTTAATTTTTTTCTTGTCATAAGAAAAAAAAGGAAAAAAGAGTTGTGCTCACATTTAAAAAAAAAATGAACTTATATTAGAAAAACAACAATTATTGCACATAATAGAGATGCATTAGTTGAAACATATAATATCAACATATTAATGCCTTGTTTTCTATCTACTAAATAATTAATATCAAAGTTGTTTAATAATATTATCTTCAGGAATTCTGGAACTGGACATGGGATGATTTGGTGACACACGAGCTACCGGCTGTTATTGATTTTGTGTTCAAACAAACAGGGCAGAAGGTTGATTACGTTGGGCACTCCATGGTAATTAAGGATCTTATCATCTCTATTAATAGTAATACTGGATTAAATCTCATCATTAATTCTTCAGAACATAATGTAAGATCGATGTTAATGATGTAAATTAAATTTATATGAAAAAGGACCAAAATGTGATTTGGCAGGGAAGTTTGATAGCTCTGGCATCTTTCTCAGAAGGGAAACAAACAGAAAAGATAAAATCAGCTGCGTTGCTATGCCCAATCGCTTACTTGAGCCACATGACCACCGCGCTTGGCGATGTTGCTGCCAGAGCCTTTGTTGGGGAGGTACGTAATTACCTAACTGGCCATTAGCCATTAACCCGTGCATATTATTGTTTTTTTTTAAAATTAACTAATTATTAATTTTTTTAAAAAGATTTGTAAAAGCATTAATCTTAATGCTAAGTTTTTTAAAATTAAATATGTTATTATGACAATTTTGCCCACAAATATTTCTTCATGTCTCCATTCTCATCATCAACAGATCCTAGTTGACCTTCCATCACCACCAGATTCACACATCCTAGCCAACCTCTATCGATGTTGGTGACTCCCAAATCTCCATTCTAGACCTCATCGACCACTGTTGGCCACTCTCCCCTCAACGCTGACCATCATCGGCCACTCCACCACCGCTTTTGCACAACCACCCCCCTCCAGCTATATGCTTACCATTTCGTCGTCTTTTTCTTCTTTCAGTTTTTATAAATTTATCTGAGAAATTTCTTAGTACAAGAAATTTAACTGATAAATTTCTCAGTACAAGACAAAGATGGTCTAGCCATTCATCTTCTTATTCTTATTCAGTTCTCTAAAATTTCTCAATACATGACGAAGACGATTAAGAGAAGAAGTTCGCTGTCAGTGAAGAGAAGAAGACGACGAAGATAGCGCCGAAGAAGAAGAGTCGATGGTCCGACGCAAGATGAGAGGTTAGCAATAGAGAATTAGTAGTCAACAATCAGCGGTAAATATGAGGTCGTTGAGGTCAGTGGTGAAAAAGAAGGAGGAGGAGATCAGCGGCTAAGCTAGAGTGACGGGGCTAAGGTTTTTCACATAAATGGTTGGTGAGGGCGACTGCGAACGCGATCACTTAGGGGTATATTAGGAAATAAAAGAGGAAAATGGGATTGACTTTTTAAAAAAATGTTGATTGAGACTATTTTTTTATATATTCAAACTAATAGAACCTTTATTTAAAAATCCCTATTTTTAATACTATTAGCTTTCAGTAAATATATTTAGTAAAAATTAATATTACTAAATTTTATTAAATAATTTTTTTTTTCAACTTATTTAAATGTATAAATCATAAGAATGGATTATGTTCATTTTTAAAATGATATGGATATTTCATACAAATTATTTTATGAGTTATTTATCTTGTTGAGCATTATAAATACCAATTCTTACAATATTTAGTATGTCAATATCATGTTAAATATTTTTAAGTTTTAATTAAATTTATTTTTTAATATATTATTATCTATTAACTGCTTGGGTAACCGCTAGAAGAAATATAAATAAATAAATTTGATGAATAACTTAATTTAATTTGTTCATCTATCATATTTGAATACATTTTTTATTTAACCACCTACAATTGTATTGATTTAACCAAACTGTTAAAATTTCTTAACAATTGTGTTGATTCCGCAATACAAACACTCTGAATGATTAAAGTGGACTCATTTAGATTCAAAATTAACTAAAAAAAGATACCTATATATAAAATGTCTAATATATTCTTATATATGTATTAAGATTCTGTGTTAAAATTATTGTTTATTACCTGAAGTAATTTGTAAGGCATGCTACAACTACATACAAAAGAATCCTAAGCTTATGTGAAAATTCGATTTAAATTTTAATTTTAAAATGGTATGTATTATTTTGGTAACTTTTGTCATCTTGAATTAGGAATTTATTTGAAAAAAAAGTATTTATTCAATATTCGTCTCACGAGATTACGAGAGACGCATTGCATTACAACATTGATCTTTGATTTTGTTGGATTATTACTAATTGAAAGGTTTTTAACATTTTTTTTTCTTAGAATTGACTCCTCGCTCTCTCTGGCTCTGTGGATTTTCCATTAGTTTGACTATGTTAGCAATTGAAAAAAATATATATTAAAAAATCTTGATTAATGAAATTTAGTCAATAATTTCATATCTCAATTTAAATTGTTGCTAGGATAGCAATCGTCTTGGCTAGTTGGCACTTGTGCCTTTTGTTACTATAAAAGTACATAATATATTACAAGGGCAAAACTCTAGTAAAAAATAACATAAATAAAGACTCAAAACCGAGTCATAAGTCGGGTTGGACCTATCGGCCTAATCTTCCGCTCCGTGGACTAATAAGTCTCTCAAAAAAGTTCATTAAATTGTAGCATTTTTTAAAACAGGACAAATCATGGGTCGAACTCCAAAATAATCAAACTTCACACGCCTAACACATTTCATTATACCTTGCATTATATTGGCACCTACCACAAACGGAGTCATAAAAAAATAACATATATAAAGGCCAAAACCGAGTCATATATTGGCCTAATCTTCCATGCCATGGATTAATAAGTCTTGCAAAAAAGTTCATTAAAATTGTAGCGCCTTTAAAACAAGACAAATCATTAATTGAACTCCAAAACAATCAAACTTCACAGGCCAGACACCTTTCATTCTGCCTTGCATTATGCTGGCACCTATCACAAATTCGGCATATTTTACTTTCATAGTGTAAACAGAGTTAGAGGGCGATTATGGTAATTCTTGTCAAATTTTTTCCACAGTTCCTCTAATTTGTGGTTTTTCTTTTTCTTTTTTATGTCAAAAGCAGAAGTTAGAAGGTTAGTTAATAAAAATTACTATAAAGAATATTAATTTTCTGTTCATAAAAGTTGAACCCAAAACTTGACTGCACTTTGTGTAGATGCATGATAGCTGCAGACCAACAGCCCCAATCGATCTAATTTGTGGTTCACTCCATCTATAGGGGTTATTTGTGCATTTTCAATTCTGTAATTGTCTAATTTCTGAGATATAATATTTTACCTTTACTTAGTATAAAGATTGTAACCCCTTCCGACAAATTCTTTGTTTTGTTAGCAGATCACTACGCTATTTGGCCTTGCAGAATTCAATCCAAAAGGGTAAACATAAATCATTTGTTTTATTAGCGTATCAAACGTATTTTTATTTATAATTTATAAAAAATTAAAAAATATAAAGGTTACCAAACGGAACCTACTTTCAAATTTGTTTTTATTTTAATTAGGCTGTTGCTAAATAGAAACCATTGTTTTCATTTTAATAGAGAGCCTGTAGCTAACTTTCTCAAAGCTTTGTGTGCTCAACCGGGTGTCGACTGTTACGACTTGCTAACCGCACTTACAGGTACTAATCTTGTACCCAATTCACACTTCAAGCCTCAGTTTCATTTAAAATTAGTTTTTTTTTTGTTCATATTAAAAAAAAATTAGTTTTTTTTTTAATTCATAAAAATGAAAAATTTTGTTCATATTTAGTTAAAATATATTAAAAATGGTTTAAGAATTGTTGAGTTATTTTTTTTATTATTGTATAAGAAAATAAAATAATTAGAAATCTAGCACTAATAATACTAAGTGGTTTGGTACTAATAATCTCATGAATAATCTGAAATCTAATGAATTATTAATCCAAGTGCTTACAATATATACGTGAAATTATTAATTTTAGAAAACAAAATCTAAAAAATGAGCCCTACATATCTTGTAATCTGATTTGAACTCCCTTAGCGCGAGACAATAATCAAGCTCTTACTTTTTTTTTTGAGATAATTGTTCGGGAGTCTTATTTTTAGAATTTTCTTGGAATTAAATCCTACTAAGTAGATGACAATTCCGTAATATCTTTTTTTTAAAATTTTTTAATATTATGGACTAATATGCGCTCATATAATATTTGAATCAATCTTCACGTTCATATATGTTTACATAAATTGATGTACACATTATGAGAATATTTTTTTTCTATTTTTTAGAAAAATATTGCTAATTTAATGAAATTATGGGATTGAATATTCAAATTTATGTTTACATAAATGGATGTACACATTATGGGAATATCTTTTTTTCATTTTTTGGGAAGATGTTGCTAATTTCATAAAATTATGGGATTGAAGATTCAAATTTATGTTTACATAAATGGATGTACACATTATGAAAATATCTTCTTTTTATTTTCTAGGAAAATGCTGCTAATTTCATGAAATTATGGGATTGAAGATTAAAATTTGAATTAGAGAATTGACAACAGTTGCAATTTAGGTCCTGAACATTTTCAACCCATTGTGAATATTCTCATTTTCCAACCCATTGTGAATATAGTTTCAGATTGGAGAAGCCATGGATTCACGAGAAGCCATGGATTCACAAGCGAATTTTTTTTTTCCTCTTGATCAGAAACAACAATCTCTCTCTATATCTCGTCCATGGAGTAGTACTCATATCCTTTCTTTTTCCTTGTGTGGTCATAGAAGCTTTGTTCTTCGTTCTCGACGACGGCGATCAATTCCATCGGAAATGGATCGATCAATGCCGGAGAAGAAGAACTTTTTGTATATAGTGATGAACTTTTTGTAAGTGTGTGAGAAAAATTTCGTTCTTCATTCTCGACGACGGCGATCAATTCCACGGGAGGTGGATTATTTTGCGCCAGAGAAGAAGTACTTTTTTTAGATCCTGACGAATAAGGATCGGCCAGCGTAAGAACACCAGTTGAGCATTTACAATCCATTGTGAATATTCTCATTTTCAACATGTCCTATTTTGTGAACATTTCACCATCAAACGCGAATACGACATACGGTTGGCAGAGACAACACACAGAAGCTCGCCGGATGTAAGACAGCGGTGGTCGATGATAGAGCTGGTAGGGTTGCCGGAGGTAGTGGCGTACTGGGACAGTGGCAATTGGTCGATCAGCGGTGGCGGGTGACGTCGCACAGTGTGGGAATTTTTATGATAAACAAGTTAGAATGAGAATATTACCATTTCGTTGGTTCCTAATGAGAAGCAATTGAGAAGCATGGTTAAAATAGAAATCTTGTTTGGAAAAATAACTGCGTTGAAAATAAAATTTAGAATGTGACCTATGTATAAGCAACTTATAAAAATAGGACTTGATAAAAAGTTTCTCTCTTTTTTTAGAACATCAAAACAATTACATATGGTAAATTATATAAGTTCCGAAATAATCTACCAAATAATTTGACCAAAAGTACCTGTATTTCCAATTCAAATATTACTATACTTGGATTATGACTAAGAAAATTTTATATATGGTGTTTTTTTAAATATATTTTTATAATAAAAATTATTTATTTTATAGTATTTATTAATTTTATTATTTACATAAAACTTAACTTAATTAAATATTTGTAACTATATGATGTGATTATATTTTTTTATCACTGTTTTTTGTAAAATTATATTATCATTCATTTATATTTCAAAAGATGTAATCTACTTACAAAGCTATTAATGTTCGATTAATTTATTTTTTTGCACAAATAATCTACTTAATAAATACTACATAATAAATAATTTCGATCATAAAATTATATAAAAAACGATAATGCTAATATCTCAAGCATATCACCGGTCATAAAAATATAACTCAAATTGAGAGGATAAATTCTAGAGCTCATTTCCTAGTATTTTTTCTATTTTGTTATGGTTCTTTAAGCAGCAAAAATTCAAAAAAAAATAAAAAAATATTCTACTATTAAGGTTTTGTTTGGAAATGAATTTAAAGTTAGATTTTTGTCTTTTGAAAGTTTTTTTTTGTCTTTTGACTTGAAGTTAAAAAAATCAATAACAAAAAAAATCTCATTTGAGAACTCAAAGGCTTTTAAGCTTTTAGCCTTTTCGTAAAAAATAAATGTGTATAAAATTATGTATATACTAAAAAACATTGTTGAAGAAAAAAAAAAGCACTGAATAATTTTTAAAATGCATTAAAAAGTATGTAAAATGCTTTGCAATGAGAACTCATGTGTCGAACAAAATTAATTGCATCGATAATTTTGTTATTACCTAAAAAATGAGATATACATTAAAATTTAATTTAACAAAATTATCCTAATTAATATGAAAAATCTATTTTTAAAGAAAAAATGAGAAATATTTTCAAAATCTTGTGTAAAAACTTCTCATACATGTATATATATTTAAAAAATTATCATTCTTAATTAGTTTTAAATAGATTTCGTACAAAAACTGTTGTTCAAATTAGAAAGTTTTTAATGAAAAACTTTCCATTAAGTAATTAGTGGGATAATTTTTATTTTTGTTCAAATTAAAAAGTTTTTCTCTTCAAATAGCATCAAATGTATAAGAAATTTATCATATATCACAATATGAAAATATTTTCATACACATGCATACTATGAGAAATTTTTCATATATCATTATACAAAAATATTTTTATACACGCATTTCATATATCACAAGATAAGAATATTCTTTCACACACGCACGTTATGAGAAACTTATCATATATCACTTTACATAAAAATATTCTTATGCACACATGTTATAACAAACTTATCATATATCATTATATTATAATATTTTTATATATAAACATACTATGAGAAATCTTTTATATATCACTACATTAAATTTTTTATACGCACACATAGTATGAGAAAAATTTTCTCATTCATAGGTTGACTATTTTATTTAAAACTAAAAATGACAAAATTAAGAAAAATATGTATAAAATTTTTCTCATACTATGCATAAGAAGTTTCTTATACATAAAAAAAAATTATACTAAGATATTTTTTATTCATAAGTTACTCATTTCATTTCAAATTAAGAATGACAAAAT
>JAOTRH010000001.1:27149954-27198027 GCA_034768845.1 Heliamphora exappendiculata
CCACCGGCCCTCCTCAATTTTGAAAGCCCTTAGATTTCAAATCTCTTCCCAAGGAAAATGAAGTGGGTCACCTTACACTGGTTTCTTGTAATAAGGCTTCACTTTTTAATTCCATCTTTCCTTGACACCTGTCGTACTAAGCTCGTTATACAAAAGTTGCAAGAAAGTTTTTATATGTTTAACCTTCATTTATGCAAAGCTTTATGATAAAAACATTCCACATCAATTATCCCTCTAATCCTTAACTTAAAAACACTTCAAGGTTTTATCTTTTTCTTTTTAATTATATAAAGTCACCAATTCTTTCAAAAGCTTAAGCTATTAGGAAATAGATCCAACACTCCCCCTTATGTGCGACTTTGTCTTGCACTTGAAATTGAAAACAAACTAACATAAATAGGTGGATAGACGAGACTAAAACCCAGCATCTCCTAGAACCATAGCTCTGATACTATGTTAAGTATTACCTAAGAGAAAAGTCACTACTATTAGGGAGAATTTAAAACTATTACCTTAGAGAGAATGAAATAGGAGACTTATGATAATAGAGAGCTAGAATAATGGAGAATGTTTTATATTGGAACTCTGGTTGGCAGCTTGCAGATGGTACTTTGCGTTTTTTAGATATGGTTTTCTTTACTGAATAAATGGACGGTGGAGAAGATAGGGTTATATTTTGAAAAAGATTGTTTAGTAAACACGCTTTCCTAAATGAAAAAGCGTGCTTATTGAACACGCTTTCTTTAAAGAGAACTTCAATAGCAAGTGTGCTCACGCGGTGTGTTTGCGCTCTTGCACTTGTGGTTTTGGGTCCTTTTAAGTAGTTATAAAAGCAGTTTTTACAAAAAACGCTTTTAGTAAGTGCCTTTAGTAAACACGTCTTTAGGTATTTTGGATAGAAAGTAAAGCGTGTTCGCTGAACACGCTTAATGAATGCTTGAAAGCGTAGATGGTAAAACCATTATTTTACTTATTATTTAATTAAACAACGCCTTTAGTAAACTTGTATTTTGGTAATTAAATAGAAAGTAAAGTGTATTTACTAAATACGTTTATGAAAATGCTTGAAAGCGTGGATAGTAAAACTGCTTTTTTACTTATTATTTCTCATTATTTAAGTACCTCGTTTAATATATTTTGTTCATCTAAGTTGGGATTAACCCGCTTTTCTGTAAGTTATATATTCACTTATGCGGCTTTCTTGATTGCCTCTATATCGGGTAAATTTGGTTAATCTAATTGTAAATGTGTTTGCTAAACACGCTTTAACATAGGTTGGGAATAAAGTATCAAAACTAGTATTTAATTAATTAATTATTAAAAAAAAGGCAAAAGGGTCAGTGCTGTGTTCTAGATTTTCAAAAAATAACGTACTGGAAGGGTGTTAGATCTATGTTCGCTAATAAGGTCCTAGCCATATGTTTTTGGTCTATATTACAAAGTGGCATTCACATTCCATATAGTTTGCACAATCATGCTTCCTGTTTTGTTCCTGTAAAATCCTCTCTTTATCAGCTTGATCTACATAGAGGTGGTAAAAGAAAAAAAGGAGAACTAAGGATAACATGGATTGAGATAATAAGAAATAACATGATTACCTTAAACTTGACTGAGGCTATGACTTCGAATATAATCAACTGGAAGAAATGTTTCCATGTAGCCGCGAGCCTTAGTGATTGAGATAAAAACTCAATGAGTTGAGTTGAATTGTTTATGTATTATCTATCTATATGTTTGGGACTTAAAAATGTTAATTATTATTGCAGATAATATTTGGGAATAGATGGAGGCATCTTTTAGGGGAAAGAGACTTTTGGGAGCATGTTGGAGGAATCGATGTTTCCTTGGCTCCATCCAGCTTTGGTCAAGCAAACACGCGGGTAATTAAGCTCCTATCCATAAAAGTCTTTTAACATTGTTATTTGATATAGAACATATTGTACTTTTTTTTTTCACTTGATCAACCATTATAAGAAAATGAGCTTGTATTTGATAAGCATTTCGCTAATATTGTACAATTTTAAGATTGGAGTTGCCATTATCAGGAGCTATATGTTGCATGTATTCTTCTAAATGTTTGAAGTACGTGTCAAACACTTGACACTTGGACAAGGCTATGGGATGGGTATCCAACATGTATAGTTGGACATTCATCCAACAAACATATTCACTAATTCAAATTTACTTTATAACTATATATAAAACTCACTTGTGTATGAAATGCTCGATGGAACCTTTCAAGTTTAATTTAACCCTAGAAAATGAAATGGTACATCAACATATCTGACCATTTTTCCATGTTTCCGTATTCTTAGGCATGAGAATTAAATGAATCCTGCACAAACGTACTGCACCTAACATCTTTATTCGAGTCCATACAACATAGATCTTGAGGCATAATCCTATATTTCTGCTGTTCAATACTAATAATATGATTAATATCTGTACTTTTTAGGCTTTTGATTCTTTGCTGCGGAAGTTGCAAAAGTATGTCCACCTTGGAGCATCAGTTGCCGATCTCTATGCAGGTGCTGGTGTCATTGGACTATCTTTAGCTGTCACAAGAAAATGCAGGCAGGAATTATGATGGTTCCACATGCTTTGGAATTTAAGTTCCCATTCTTCTACTAGTCATCTCAATTCCAAACGACTTTTCTTGTTTGCAGGTCAGTTAAATGCATTGAGATTAACAAAGAGTCAAAGCTATCATTTGAAAAGACAGTTCAGCGCTTACCAAACTCCGTAGACAGCAGTATCAGCTGGCACAATGTTGACACTTCAATTGTTAGTGTTCATCTCTTCAAATTTACATGTGGTCATATATGTTTTGATATTCTTTTTGGACTCGTGAGCAAATATCTCAAAGTTGCTTCTCTACTCATTGTTTGTACTGTGTAATCTGTTTGGTAAACTTAAAAGGATAAATGGACACATATTAGTAAAGAGTCTTTTTCTTGAAATTTTGAACTATGAGCAGAATGTTACTAATTGTGTTTCGTTGTCAGTGTTTAAAGTTGAATACTGTGAGCATATTTCATGGATTATTTCTTCAAGTTTCTCTCTTTTTGCAATGATTCTATAAAAGTATATATTATAGAAACTTCTTGGAATTCTTATTGCCAAAATGGACATCAAACAGATTTAGCATCTGAAATAACTGCACAATATTTCTTTTAGAGTAAATTACACTTACCTCCTCTGAGGTTTAAACTTATTACTGGGACTTCCCCCGTGGTTTCTGAAATTACACTAACTTTTCCTGAGGTTTAATTTTAACATCAATTGCACCCAACCGTTAAATTTTTGAACAAATTTTTATGATCAAATCCGTTCATTACGTAGAACTCGTCGAGTTTGTTTAACATGTGAAAATTTAGATTCATCTGATATCTGTAGTTAAGTGATTGAATAAGATCTCATAATAAATAAATAAATAAAAATTATTCAATCACTTAGTTACAGATATCGGATGAATCTAAATTTTCACATGCTAAACAAACTCGACGAGTTCTACGTAATGAACGTATTGGATTATAAAAATTTGTTCGAAAATTTAATGTTTGGGGGCAATTGATGTTAAAATTAAATCTCATGGGAAGTTAGTGTAATTTCAGATACCACAGGGGAGGTCCCTGTAATAAGCTTAAATCTCAGGGGAGGTAAGTGTAATTTACTCTTTCTTTTTTTATGATTCATTTGGAACTTGCTCAGGAACCTCGTTCTTGGCTGGTGGGATCAGATGTTGTTGTGGTCGATCCTCCTAGGAAAGGGTTGGACCCATCCCTGCTTAATGCATTGGTAACTATACCATATGTGGAGCATAAAACCAAGCTACCAGGAAGGTAGTCATTCCATTTTTCTTTTTCAATTAAAATCTAAGAAATGAATGTGATTCCTGTGATAAATCAGAAGATGCAATGTTTAGATGAATTAGAGCACTCCAAATAATATCCACTTACTTTTTGTGTCACTTCAGCCCCTTGTTAAAGCCCAAAGATGAGAAGAGACCATGGATTCTACGTGCTAGGGAAGCTTCAGTTCAGATTCAAAGAAAAACTGCTCGGGAGGAAAGTCAGTTACTGCCTCAAACTCTAATTTATATAAGCTGTGGATGGGAAAGTTTCAAAAAGGTGCCTTTTGCCTTTGTGATTTAATGTAGTCCTAAGAACTACTCTATAATTAGATTAGGTCCTTCTTTGATTCTCAAAACATGAAAAGTTGACTTCTTTATTTGACAGGATTGCATGTCACTAATGTCCAGTAAGGCATGGCATTTGGTCAAAGCACATGGTTTTAACTTCTTCCCTGGCACCTCGAGGTATTGCTGTCTTTTATTTAATATACTGGTTTCCTTGTGTTTATAATTTGATTGCACTTCACAAAATGTAGTTTGAATCTCATTTGTGCATAGTTATATGATTTACAATAGGATATTTGCATTTTGGGGTTGGGGTTGGGGCTGGGACTTTCATATCGATACCAGGCTCTTCAGGTTTGTTAGGTGAACTTAAGATTTACGACAGACTGGGAAATTAGTGCTTTGAGGGAAGTTATGTTTCTATAAGGTAGGATAAGGTTTCCATGGTTTCTAGATGCTTTGGCCTTATTTCAGAAGTTGTAGGTTGCAGAGTTTCTGAAATTAGTTGCGGGAATACTCTATACAACCATTACATTGGAGTTTTAGGTGTTAATTCAAAGTCCGAAGGTAGGAGAATGGGTTAGGTTTAGTTGGAAATCAATATGTTAAGGTTTTTGGGCTGAAAAGGGACTTTTGTAGGGCTATGAACAATGACTCAATGATAGTGTTTGTGAGAGGAGGAGATAGTAAACCCATCTAGAACATAATTGGAATTACCACTAAAATGGGTTTAAGAAATTTTCACACAAATTGTTGAAATCTAACCTAATAAATAGCAAGACCATATATGTATTTGTAGGGTAGCTCTCCTAAGGGCTAATCCTATTAGAATTATGACTTGAAAATAAGGATTTTGAATCTTTAGCTACTAGACTAGTAGAATTCAAAATAAACCACATATAATGGCCTGATAAAACAAACTTATAATACACTCCATGGTAACCCTTAGATGCCATGTCCAACATTGCCCAGAAAAAAAAAGTCCAACAATTTGCAAAATTACAAAATATCTTTGACACCTAAAAACTTGGAAAATAATAAATTGTCTAGCAATAGTATATGCCTATGGGAAATTCTAGATTTGTCCAATTTCTTACTTCTAATGTTCGTCATCAGCTTACTTGATTAAATTACCTTTTGTTGCATCATTGTAGACCATTTAGCAGAGCTATAAGTCCATAGCAAATGAACTTCTATTACAACATAACATTGTTTTGGAGACTCTACTCAGTCTATGCCACTCTTCATCATTTATATTTCGGTTGTCTGATCTAGGTTTCCTAAATAACCAGAGTGTTTCATAGGGAGCATTTGGGAGGGTGGTTGGTGACAGAGTGTGCTAATGCATTGGGTGATGGGTTCACGTCCGAATGTGGTATTGTGCTTTCATTGTGTGAAAGGGTTCAAGAGGTGGTGGGATGAACTTTCAAATATCTCGTATTTTAGTTTGGGGAGGAGATAAAATGAGATTTTAGAATCATGTTTAGCGTGGGGCCACTACCCTGAGGACCTCTTTACTTCATTATGAGGGTGTTTAGTAAAATTACTGCTAGTAACTTATAGATTGTAGCTTGTAGCACAAGCTGTGAGTGTTTAGTAGAGATTGTAACTTGTAACTGAAATAGAAGAAAAAATAGTTATAGTTTGTAGTAGAAGTTGTGTGTTTAGAATAAATTATAGTTTATAGCTAAAAGTAGTAATAGGAAGTTAAAAGTAAAAGCTAAAAGTTTTGCCAAATACCCCCTATATAGATTTACTATTTCTAGAGATGCTTCAGTTTCAGATTTGGCTCAGAAAATGTGCAGGATAAATTCTAGAAGCATGTCTCATATACAGTTAGGGAAGAATGTGTTTTTGGAATGATGGTTGTTGTAGGGAAACTACCTTGAGGGCCTTTTTCCCCCCTTTAATTTTAGTGTTTATTATTGATAGAGATGCACTAATGGCATCATAACAAGCCGAAGATTTCCAAACAAGGGGGGTTGCTTGAACCTTTGCATATTCCATCAAGGCCGAGAAGAGTGTATCTTTAGACTTCATCACTAACCTGCCTAAGGTGGAGGAGATTAGAACACTTTTTCTATCACCGATCGATTCTCCAAATTTTCTATCATTGTGCCTACACCCAAGTATAATTCAACAAAAGAGACAACTCATGGTTAAATAATGAGGAATACCAATGAGTATTATTAGTGACCAAAACACGTGTTTCACTGGTGCCCTTGTTGATAGAGTTCTTCGACCTTCCTGGTTCACAACTTGTCTTCGAGTTATTACCTTGAGACTATTGTTAAGAGTGATATTTTTCTATTTTACTTTATTTCCTTAATGGTATTCTTGTACTTATTTTTTAACCTAATAATATATAAAGGATGTGTGGGTGAAGGAGGCTAATTAACCTATTTGAACCCTTCCTTCTCATCTCATTTCTTCTTTTCCATCTCTTCCCCTTTCTTCTTCAAACCCTAAATTCATATTCTACTATTCAATTTGGTTTCAGAGTATCTCCGATCTAACTCTAGAAGCATTGTAAAGCTTCAGCCCTTGCCGCGCAGAGAAAACGACGCTCTGACGTCATATTCCGTACGATGACGCCAGCACGACGTCAGCGCTTGTACGGATGATGACGAACGTCACTCCTCTGGTTCGAATCGCCTCAGTCTCCTTGTTATTGCGATGATTTTTGCTTATTTTTTTTAAGAAGATTGGCATATTTCATGATTTTTTGAAGTTTTTCGCAAGTTTCGGAACCCTAGGGTTTCGAACTGTGCTTCGCGGCTTTAATCTTGGATCTTTGTGGTCGTGATCTAACCTATAGGTGCTGAATTACTCTTCTCATGACAGATGTATGCTTGTTTGGTACTTTTGGTCGAGTTTTGGTCGTTTTTTGGTCACTGTGATTCTTGGCGCCGACTGTTCTTGCGAAGCAAGGCTGCGATCTTCTTCGGTTGTGGTTTCTGATGGTCTTAATCCCCTCTACAGGTGTCGAAACTCATGGTCTATGCCAGATCTAGGTTCGTTTGGTGCTTTTGGAGGGTTTCTAGTGTGTTCCCTTGCTGTTTGAGGGTCGGCGACCTCTTGTTCTTGGTTCAGATCTCCTTCAGTGCTGCATTTGTTCATAGTTTAGTTCTCCATACTTGGCGTTCGCAACTGCTTGGAATTACTAGTGTTTTTTGGTTGGTTTCTAGTTGTACGATTCTCACCAGTTGATTTCTGAGTTGATTACACTTGTTCTTGAGTTGCTATGGCTGATACAAAATTTAGTGATTTTAAAGGCTATGACTTGTCGTGATGTGTCACTTCTAAACGCCTTAATGGTGTTAACTATTTAGTTTAGGCACGTGCTTTTAAGATTTTCTCAAAGGCAAACAGCAGTTGAAGTACATTACTGATCCACTTCCACCCAAAGAGGATCCTACTCTGTTTAGTTGGGAAACGATTGATTCTATTATTATGGGCTAGCTGTGGCATAGTTTGGAGCCTTGTATTGCTACTACAGTGGAGTTCTGTGATACCTCTAAGTAAATTTGGGACTCTTTTGCAGATTCTTTCTCGAACCAGAGCAATGTATCCCGTGTTTATGAGCTCTATGAGCATGTTTTTGCAACCAAAGAGGCCGGAAAACCTTTGTCTGAATATTACAGTAAGCTCAAGAGTCTCTGGGATCAGTTATTGTAGCATCGTCCTTTCACTATTGACTTACAGCAACAGAAGCGCTAATGGGAGGACTTCATAATTGTCTCCTTACTTTTTGGTTTAGATTTTGACTTCCGTGGGTTTAAGGACCAAATTTCGGCTAGTGAGACTTTGCTTATTACATCAAATGCATATTCCCTATTGTTACGTTCCTCATTGGGCCAATTTGCTAATAATCCTAATCCGTATGCTCCTCCGCCTACATCTGACTTTTCTGCCTTAGTTTCTACCCATGGCGGTCATGGTTCCTTTCGTGGTAATGGCCGTGGTTTTCGGGGTGGACGTAATATCCGCGGAAATTCTCGAGGTGGTGGTCGCAGTAGTGGTCGTGGTGATAGAAAATGTGATCACTGTGGTGGTACTAATCATTTTGAATCATATTGTTGGGTTAAGTATGGTAAACCTGATTATGTTAATTAAGTTATTAATCACACACCTCAGCCCGATTCTGATTCTCATCAACTGTCTTCCGCTTCTGATTCTCGTGGTGCTCTCACTACTCAATTTATCAAGATTGTTCAGATATTGCGGTCTGTTTTACCTCCATCTTCCACAGCTACTTTAGCCAATTTAGGTAATGTTGCATGTGCGGCTCTTACACCTCCTTTATGAGTTCTTGATTCTGGTGTTTGCTCTCACATGTCTAGTAATCTATTGTTTTTTTCTCATTTAACTCCTGTCAAGCATCATATTGTTTTAGCTGACAGTTCATCTCAACCTGTGCAGGGGACGGGTGTTCTGCATCCATCTCCATCTTTCTCATTGCCTTTTAGTCTTTATGTTTCTAATTTTTTCTTTAATTTACTCTCTGTTAGCCAGTTAACTAAAGCTTTACATTGTTCAATAACCTTTTTTTCTCACTTACGTTTTTCCGAACCTCCAGACCAAGAAGATGATTGGTTCGGGGCATAAGAAGGATGGCCTCTATTATCTTGATGCTGATTCGCCTTCCACTTTTTTATCTGTTTTGAGTCCTATTGTCTCTCCCATTCAGTGGCATTTGCGTTTAGGCCACCCATATGTGGCTAAGCTTAAGTTGATTATTCCCAGTTTGATTCATGTGTCTGGTTTTAATTGTGAAGCTTGTCAGTTAGGAAAGTATCACCGTAGTTCCTTTTCTCCTAGTGATCATAGTCGTCAGTCAGAGTCCTTTGATGTAATTCATACAGACATTTGGGATCCTTCTCGAACTCCCAGCAATAATGGATATTTTTATTTTGTTATTTTTGTTGATAACTATTCTCGCATAACTTGGTTGTTTCTGTTGAAAAGTCGGTCGGAATTACCTTTTATTCTCTCTCGCTTTTATAATAAAATTTATACCGAATTTGGCAAACGTCTCAAGGTTATTCGATCTGATATTGCTCTTGAATATCTACAATTCAGTGTCGCTTCCTTTTGTGTTGATCGCGGTATTATTCACCAAACTACTTGTGCTTACACGTCTCAATAAAACGGGGTTGCTGAACGCAAATATCGTCACTTGTTAGACGTTGCTCGTACCTTATTGTTTCACACTGCGGTACCCAAGCAGTTTTGGGGTGATGTTCTTACTGCTTGCTTATTAATTGCACGCCGTCTGTCGTCCTCAATGGACAGTCTCCTTTTTCCTTAGTTATATCCGACCTCCTCGCCCTTTCCTCTCACTCCTCAGGTTTTTGGTTGTACTGCATTTATACATGTTATTGATCTCGGTCATGATAAATTGTCTCCTCGGGCTCGAAAGTGTGTTTTTTTTAGTTACTCTCGTATTTAGAAAAGTTATTACTGTTATCACCCCGAGATCTGCCGGTATTTTATTAGTGCTAATATCACCTTCTTCGAATCCACACTTTTTTTACTTCCTCTAGTCTCCCGTTGTCATCTGATCTCATATATTGTCGTGAGGGGGAGTCTAGTTCTTCTTCTACTCTACCTTTTCCTATTTCTATGCTTTCTCCTTTCTCTTTACTTCTCATTTGCGAGTATATCAGCGATCTAGTGTTCATCTTTCTCTTGTGGCTTGTCTTATCTCAGTTCGCATCCTTCTTTCTGTTGCGTTTAGTCATTTTTTTCCCTTATATCAACTTGATATTAAAAATGCCTTTTTTCATGACGATCTTCAGGAAGAGGTATATATGGACCAGCCGCCTGGTTATATTGTTGATGGTAGTACTCATCTTGTGTGTCGTTTGAGTAAGGCACTTTATGGCTTAAAACAATCTCCGCGTGCCTGGTTTGATCGGTTCAGCTCCGTTGTCCTTACCTATGGCTTTCAACGTTCTACATCTGATCACTCGGTCTTTATTCGTCACTCTTCTAGAGGCACTATTGTATTGATTGTCTATGTTGATGATATTCTTCTTTCGGGTGATGATGCTATTGGCATTCTTGATCTGAAAAACCACTTGGCCACACAATTTCATATTAAGGACTTGGGCGCTCTTCGTTATTTTCTTGGGATTGAGGTTTCTTATTCTTCTAAGGGCATTTCTCTTTCTCAACGAAAATATGTACATAATCTTCTTTCTGAAACTGGCCTTCTTAGTGCTTGGCCAGTTGATACTTCCTTGGACTCTACTGTTAAACTTGATGCTGAATAGGGCAATATTTTTTATGATCCTGATCGATATGAACGCCTTGTTGGCAAGTTAATCTATCTCACTGTTACTCGCCCAGACATTACTTTTGCAGTTGGTGTTGTGAGCCAGTTTATGCATGCTTCTTGGCAACCACATTTTGAGGTTGTTTGTCGTATCTTACACTATTTAAAAAGTGCCCCAGGCCGTGTCTTACTATATCAACCATCTGATTCTTTGACTGTCACCGGTTTTAGTGATGACGATTGGGCCGGTAGTCAATCTGATAGGCGCTCTACGTCCGACTATTGTACCTTAGTGGCAACTTGGTTACTTGGCGTAGTAAGAAACAAAGTGTGGTGGCTCGTTCTAGTGCTGAGGCTGAATATTGAGCAATGGCTTGCACCGCCTTGGAAATGTTGTGGGCTCGTTCTCTTCTTCGGGATTTTGGCGTCTCTACTCCACTTCCAATACGAATGTTTTGTGACAATCAGGCCGCTATTTTTATTGCTAATAATCCAGTAATACATGAGCGCACTAAGCATATTGAAGTTGGTTGTCACTTCATTTGGGATTTGTTATTGCATAAATAGATTGCCACTCCTTATATCTGCTCGGAAGACCAATTGGGTGATATTCTTACGAAGCCATTGTCGCGTTCTACTTTTCATCGCTTGCTTATCAAGCTGGGCATGTTTGATATTTATACTCCAACTTGAAAGAGAGTGTTAAAAGTGATACTTTTCTATTTTACTTTATTTCCTTAATGGTATTCTTGTACTTATTTTTTGACCTAATAATATATAAAGGATTTGTGGGTGAAGCAGGCTAATTAACCTTTCTGAACCATTTCTTCTCATCTCTTTTCTTCTTTTCCATCTCTTTTTTTTTTTTTTGTTTCCTTTAAACCCTAAATTCATATTCTACTATTTAACTACTATGAAGCACAATTACTTCAAATAGGCCCCGTGCGTGTATCAGATAAGTAGCGGATATGGATACGTGCTTTATATGGCATGATACGTATCTGATACACCAAATAAATATCCAATATTTTTTTTCTTGGATTTTGGATACGACTTTGATAAGTGCAAAATATGGTAGGATACGTATGGGATACAGGAAGGATACGCGAGACTCTAATTTTTTTATATTTTTAAATTTTCTTGGGATATTTTTTGTGTTAAAAATTTAATTTATTATATGTTTTACTTTGTTATCTCTAATACATGATAAAATTGTGATTTGTTCTCCCGTGTTCGACATTCCATCATAATGTTCTAATTTCTTAATCATTTATTGAATGTTCAACTGCAACAACAAAATGAATCTACTCATACTTTTTTTTTATATGTAAATAATACAATACTAAAAATCCCAAAAATAATAATTTTACAAACGTATCCTAACCGTATCCGCATCTTACTTTTTTGAATTTTTTCGTATTTCCGTATCATTATCGTATCATATCCGTATCTCGTATCCGTATCTGTGCTTCCTAGCTCGAAGGCAAGTTGCCGGAGTTAGTGGTTCAATAGTATGTTGGAGGAGTACTACGCAATTCTGTTGATGACAGAACTGGGTTAAACTCCTTGACGCCTACCCTCCAAGCCCCATTGCTGAGGCACATGGGCGCGCATGCTTGCCTGCCCAGTGCCCTTGTACTTCCCAGCAGCCCTTCAGCTCCCCAAGCCTGCACCAGGGCACTACCCAGCACATGCACAACCTGTCGGTTGATGCCACCGACACACATATTGAGGAATCCGTGCGCTTTTTGCCTATAACCTAGTGTCATTTTTGTAGAAGAAAACTAGAAAATGGATTCTTTTGTGATGTAAAGAACTTGTCTTAGTTCTTTTTGTTTGATTTTTAGTGAATTTTCCAAAATGTTATTATGCATTTGCCAAAATGTTATTATAATGAAGGGTCTGGCTCGCTTTGCTGAGCACTCCTCCCTACCTTTTGTTTATATTTTGTGTTGTAGCAGGCTTGTACATTAGCCTAGCATTGTAATACACTTTTTTGGTTAATTGTAAGCTTTATCGTGTGCTCTTGAATGCCAATTCTTCTGTCTTGGGTTGATTTCTTGGGCTTCCAAACTTGCCTGCGAGGTGCAATTGAGGTTGGCAGGGTTGCTAACAAGACTTGGGAAGCACGACACGAGGTGTGGGTTGTGCGTCGCTGTGCCACAAGCCTTTCCCTGTGACACAAGGGTAACATGATTCAATGGTTGAAAAATAAGCATTGTTGCCTCGAGTATGACATGGACAAGTAACCCATTCTTTTAAGGTTTTATTTGATTTTCTGTGGAGAGAACTTGGGTGATGCAGGTGGATTTGTATGGGGGTTTTAGATTTTTTTTTCATTAATTACTTCTTGTGCATGATTTACATTACCTTGGCCATAATCAAGTTCATACAAAAGAATATTTATACACACGAATGGATTGTATAGTGCTAATAATCTTTGTACTTTGTTCAAAGTCATGGGATTTGTGGTGGGAATCTCTTGGAAGAGTTTCATTGACGTTAGCATGCCGATACTTTATTAAATAGTTGGTTTATGTTTGAATTAATTTCGGTCTTTTGTCAATATTGTGATGCAGAACTGTTTGGTACATCCTGTTATGCTTTGTCCTTGGATCTCTGATTTGTGTAAGTTTACACAGATAACCTTGAAGGGTCCTTTTACCTTTGGATCAATCGTATCTAAGAGAAGGGAAATTTAAAGTGGTGTTTGTCTAATCACGGCAGATTGGATAAAGTTCATAATACTATGGGATTTTGGTGTGCTAAGCTAATACTTTGTTGAACTGACGGGTAAAATCCTCTAAAACTGCTACAAGACCTTGCATACTTGCAATGCTAAAAAATTAAGGAACGTGTTGGTAAGCATAATAAGATTAAACCTCCCCCACTTCAATCAACCAACAATAGAAATAAGAAAAAAGAAACAAAATACTGGCACTCGTCTGGAGGTGTTACTCGGACCAAAAAAGGGTAGAAGCAATTTGGGTCGCGGAAGTTAAATACAGGGGGGTCATGATTGTCGGATGCCTCTACATAGAACTGACTGACAAAACAAATTTGAGTAACTGATTCCTAGTGGTTGAAATCTAGGGACCAGTTGTTTCAGATTGAGTTTAATTCATACTAACTTAATACCTGTTAGTGTCATAATGGTTCTCTCGAGTGAACTTTATGCCATGGAGTAAGATCTCGTTGAGTACGCAAGAATAGGCCGGAATGGAATGGCCGTTCCAGTTTCAAATTCTCTTTTCATATTTGGTATCTATTTTTAAAGGGGGAATCAGCATTATATTGGAATAGCTATGCTATCAAAAAGTGGGAATACTTATTCCTTCCCACAACCGAAGGAATAGGTATTCCATTCCACCACCATCACCACTGCCACCACCGCCCTTGCCGCCACCATCGATGTCACCACAACCACCAAGCACCATTGCCACCACTATCATCACCACCACCACCACCACTGTTACTTCGGCACTGCTACCATTGCTCCACCACCGCTACCACCATCATCATCACCACACCGCCACCGCTATCACTACCACCAACACTCCATGTTGTTTCCATCACCACCACCGCCACCACCATCATCACCACACCGCCACCGCTATCATTACCACCAACACTCCATGTTGTTTCCATCACCACCACCGTCACCACCATCATCACCACACCGCCACCACCATCATCACCACACCGCCACCGCTATCACTACCACCAACACTCCATGTTGTTGCCATCACCACCGCCACCACCACCATCGCCCATCACCCCATTGCCCACGACCCTTGCTGCCACCACCACTGTCGCTGCCACAACTCTATCATTGTTACCACCACCACTACCCTATCACTACCAACACTGTCATCGTCACTACCCCATCGTCATCGTCGCCACTTCTACCACCACCACCACCACCACTAACAATGTCAGTACTACCGCCCCTCCACCACCACTAGCACTGTTAGCAATACCGCAACTCCACCACCACCACCACTAACAATATCAGCACTACCGCCCCTTCACCACCACTAGCACTGTTAGCAATACCGCAACTCCACCACCGCCTACCATTGTCGCTACTGCCACCGCTAAAGCCGCCTTCAGCGCCACCCCATATAACACTTTTTAATGTTATTCAAGTTATTTTGGGGTTATTATAATACTTTTTTAATGACTGGGTATTATGAGATTTATAATTTATTATTTTTATCATATTTGATAAAATTTTTATAAATTTTATTAATATGTGAGAGGTAATTACTGGTTGTTTAAAAATTCGCATTACAATTAATTCTATTAGCTAAACATACTAAGCATAGGAATGGAAATAGTCATTCTATTATTACATCATTTCATGTTGACACCAAACACTAGAATGAGAATGAACATTCCATTCCATTCTACCTTATATTCCATTCTCACTTCAATTCCAATCCTATATCATTTTATTCATGCGTACCAAACAAGCTGTAAGAGAAGACCAATCTATTTTAAGGGTAAGCAGTTTCTGCACAAGGGGGACTTAGTGTGGTAATAGTCCCATCTTTTTGTGTGTTGGAGAAAGGGACAACCAATCTATCTTAAGGGTAAACAGTTTCCCCCAGAGGGAAACTTTGGGGGGTAATGATCTTAATTTTTTTGTGTTGTTGGAGTTCTATATGACTGAGACTGAAATATGACTCGACTTCGACTTGTTCGATATTATGGAGGTTTAGTGAGCACCATGCCAAATTTCTCTTGCATTTCTTTTTCTTTTTTCCTTTCTTACTTTGGTCAATATGAGTTTACTTGGTACTAGCATCTTAATTCGACAATCTCATCCGAGACTTCAAGCCTCCGTCCTGGAAGAGAGAGATTGACCATCTGGCTTTGAGTCTTCCGTAGTGCAAATGAAAGCCTTTGTTCTATCCACCTGGCTGTGATTAAATCATAGGACAGTAGGATGTTTGATCCGAGGCTTCATTGTCCTTCGCTGATTTATCCTAAGCTAGACATATAGTTCAATAGAGTAGGCTTCCTGATCCAAACAGTGCAAAAGCTTCTGCAAATCCAACTGATAAGGAGTGTACGGAAGTTTGTACCCTTATATTGAAGTCTTTTGAAGAACTTTTTTGCTTGCACTTCAACCAAAGGACATTAAATAGATACCCTTCTTTTTAATACGTTAGTGAGCTTGTCTAAATCTTAAAGATCATTGGATCCTTTTCATTGCAATGAACAATGATTTGAATCTTCCTTTCTTTTTTGGCATGAAGAAATGAATTTGAAAATATTCTCTCCTTACCTTGTTTGTTGTTTTCGATATGTGTGCGTATTTCTTGATTAAATTACCATTGCAGTTGTGTTAAGTAGTTCAAAGCAGTTATGCTATGATGTTCATTACAGCCATAATTTGTGCACTAAAGCATCCATTAATTTTTTGTGGCTCATGGCTGCAGCATTGAGATATTGGCCGTTTTCAAAAGAGGCCCTGGGGGAAGCTTGAAGAAAAAGAAATCGGGAAAAAAGAAGAAGAAATCCTCATGAGGAGAGTCCAGTCGTGGATCATCCCTGAAGTGTAGGATAGGTCAGACGAAGTACAGAGTCAGTTTTGTGAGAAAAAAGCATGAGAGGAGGAAGAAATCCTTGTTAAATGATGTATTTAGAACAGAACGAAACGCCGACTTCCCCCATCCCTTTGTATATAAATTAAGCAGAAAAATAAGAAGAAATTCAGAACAGAAAGAAAATGTTGAAGATGCCTTTCTTTGTCCAGGAATTGCATATTGTGGACTGGAAAATGTTTACTAATAAAACTTCTTTAAAAAAAGTTAATACTTCTTGCAGTTTACTTATTCCCTTCAAAATTTGGTGAAAAGAATTTAATGTTGAAACCTGAAACAGAACACAAATAGTATAAAGAATGTGATGTTTCAGGAAAACAATCTTGTCATTTCTGTCTATGAGAGAGGAATTTGGTTCCCTTTTTCTGTTCTCTTAGACTTTGTCAGATGTGGAAAGGCACTCAAGATATTATGGGCCCTGAGGTCTTGCCTGGTCAAGATCCCCACCACTGGAGACACCTCCAAAATGGAGCATGGTTCGGGTCAGTGGTTTTTTTATTTCAATTCTGTGGATCACAAAATGACCATCTTGATTATTTTGCAAACGAAAGAGAATCTATCTAGCTATTAAACTTTGGACATCACAATTAAAACAATAAATGAGCAGTGAGCACATCACAAATTAATCTTTGATGTGTTATGTATTGAGATGAAAGGATTGAGAAAATGCTGGATGAACTCTGCTGCTTGATGTTACAAATGAGTAGTGAGTACATTACAAATTAATCCCCACTTGCCTGAAGAGCACCAGAGCTTTTGCCACTGACATGCTTTCCACCACTGTGTAAGGTGTCCTGTTGGTGAGAGGATGCAAATCAACATGCATCTCCATTTCATTTTTTGCCCCAGCCACTTCCCTACAAAGCACAGATACTTCAAAATAATAGGCCTCATATGTGTATCGAATACGTAATTGATACAAATACGCACTTGATACGGAAAGATACATGTCCGATATGCCAAATAAGTATCTAATATTTTATTTTATTTTTATAAATTTCGAATACGGCTCTGATACGAGGGGAATATTAAAGGATACGGTGGGGATACGAGAGGTTCTAATTTTTTTTATTTTTAAATTTTCTTGGGTATTTTTTGCTTTAAGATTTTGAATTATTGTGTTTTACTATATTAACTCTAATACGTGATAAATCTGTCATTTAATATTCTTTGTTAGTTACTTCAACATTTGATCATGATGTTTTGATTACTTGTCATGAATGCTCAATTACAATAACAAAATGAATTTACTTTTATTTTTTGTTTTATTTTTATAAATAATACAATATTAAAAATAAAAAAAACACTATTTTTTTACAATAACAAAATAAATTTACTCTTACTTTTGATTTTATTTTTATAAACTAATACAATACTAAAAATCAAGAAAATGCTATTTTTTTACAAATGCATCATAGTTGTATCTGCATCTTACTTTTTTTAATTTTTTCACATCGTTATATTCGTATCATATCGTATCCCTATCTCATATCGGTATTACACCCAGGTAAATTTCTCTTGCACTTCTCATTCCTCTGTTTTTTTTTTTTTCCTTGCAGGAAGCACGTCTTTTTTTAGTGCTAAAACTGAGTGAGCTTTCAAATTTTTCCCATGCAGTTCAGTTTCCCCAATTGCCAACCCCACTGTGTAGTATTTTTCAGGACCTCCACAATAGGACCTATATTTTCAACTCCATTAAGGATTACTACTGGTGGCTTCACTTCAGCAAGCTCACCAACTGTAATATTTCTCATCCATGCTCGGCATGTGCGTCCAAGAAAGGAAGACCTTTTAGGTCTAGAATGATTTCGTAAATACGTGGGTTGAAGCAGTCTCCAGCAGTTTTGGCAATTAGAAGTACAAGCATTGTTATGGGTAGTAAGAGCAGGTTGTTGGTAAGTTCAAGGTATATAACACAAAGGGAAACAGTCATGAAGTCCCTGGTAGATGTTCGTGTAAGATTGCATGGCAATACCAAGCATTCAACCATAAGCTGAGCCCATAAGGATGATAGGGAGGAAGAGCCCCAGAGGGAACAGAACACCACCAACTGGGGCCCAGACAACTGCGCCTGCACCTGAAGAGGCATCGCAGGTGATGAGATCTCTTTGGTCCCGATCATTACTGAAGTAGCAAAGCCAGCGCCATTTGATACGGTAATTGTTAGCCCCCCCTTGACCCATTAAGGAAGCAATGCAACTGCATATGTGCACCACTGCAGAGACAGCTCCAATACTTCCAATGATCTGCAACAATGAACAAATCAAGTCTCTGGCTGCAATTCAGGTATACGAAGTAAACCTGTCATATTTCAAATTTTGTTTTTGAGTTAGAACAGAAGCTTCATTAGTTTAGTTAGCATCTCACTAATTTCCTTCCTGGAAGAATTCCATATATGGATACATATTGAATATCTCTACTTAAGTAAATTTAAATAACAGATTGTATTTCAACTTTCACCTTCCCCATCAAGTCTGAGCTGGTAAATAGAAACGAGTTGCAAGTACACTTTGAAGTCTGTAAATACAGAAGCTTGTTAAACCAGTAAGAGTTCTGTCAATTTACAAAAAAATCCATTTTCAATTGAAGACACTCAAAAGAAAGGGGGGGCGGGGGTTCATATTTGAACAAGAAAAAACCAAAGTCATGAAGTGCATATCTCATTAGACCTAGATTGTACTAAAAAAGTTTTGAATAAATGTTAACTTCATGAAATGATCAGTTCACTCAAAGATGGGAAAAAGAGCCTAGTTCATAAATGATCCTATGTAAGAAATGAGTATTTTAATAGTAGAATGCCACCCACCTTGACAATCAATGTTGGGGCACCAAAAATGCTGGGAGTGTCTACCCACTTGAGATGAGCTTTGATTTCTGGGATACCAGGCCCAGCCACTGTCGGTGCAAAACACATGCATAGAACAGCAGCGACTGTGGTCGGAATAAAATTAACAGTGGTGGAAAAAAATAAATCCCATTGGGGACCTGCATGCACCAAAATGATTGCCAACGTACCTCTCAAATCCCAGCTCTAGCAAAGGAACACTTACCAATTTTATGGATCAAAATAGCAAACGATGCTTGAGAGTTTCTCTGTTGACAGAGCACAAAATAATGGATACACTTATCATTATTTGGTACAAGGATAAAACACCACCTTTCTCTCTTTATGTAGAAACTACAATAAGAAATTTGTATTGTGCAATATTCTCAACTGGAAGATTGATGAGTGTGGCAACTATACCAGTTAGAAGGCCAACAAGGACGGCCAGAGTCCATTTTAAGAATATGTACTGCAATACTTGAATTTTTTATCTGCTTCTCTAGTTGTGCTTGAAGAGATCATTCTTGTTGATCCAGCATAGAAGGAATTTCCAGGTTTAATGTTTCTCTGGGCTGTCTGCAGAAGGGGATTTAAAGAAGACCCACTAAGAAGAAAAAGGATCATTAGAAATCAAAGAATGGAGCTGGATGTTCTTACTCATAGTCCAAGCTCTTGATATGAGAGACCTTGGTTCCAACCATCGCTAGTGAAGTGGAGGTTAATGTTCAGTTTCTCGAGGAGTGGCTGGTTTAGGGAATTGCTTTCTGGATCTTTTTCCTCCTCATTCACTTGTGCTTCCATGTCGTAGGCAGTGGAGACCTGTTCTGAAGGGCTGAAGTCTTCCTCCATTGAGACAGCCATAGCAGCAGAATCAGACACACTGGGAACACTCTGTTCTTTGGTATTTTTTTCTGACTTTAATAGAGATGGAGCTACTTCTTCATTTTTTGGAACTCGGATTTAGAACTATTCTTGTCTTCTTTTAATTAATATATATAGAATTATACACTCGCTTTTCATATGGGACAAGAGTGAGTGACATTTCCTTGCTGTAGGGTGTCCTGGATCAGCAAAATTAAGGGGGGGGGGAAGTGTTCTTCTAATAACTGGGGTCCATTTAAGTAAGGTGAAATTATGATTGTATGTTTTTGCAATAAATGATCATCAAATATTCTAATCTTCAAATGAGTTCGTTTACCAGAAAGAGTTTGCCCTTGATTTCGAAAGAACTAATGATTTTACAGAATTTCCTCTCAATTTTCATTTTGTACTTCACTTTCTAGTTTTTGCGAAGTATGATTATACAAATCTTTCCATCAAACATATTATTTTCAGATTAGTCATGCCTCTATGGTTAGTAGCTACATGTAATTTAGTCAAAGCATGATGCTTTTTTCTTTTGCTTTTTCTGATGTCTTCTCCTTGTCCCCTTCTATCAGTTTCTGGATCAATGCATTGCTACATAACCATCATTTCAAGATCTCCCAAGCTAGAGTGCTATTTTGTTCACCTACCTGACAAGATGGGAGAACAATACACTTTTTTATTTGTTTAAACTATGGAGTCTACCATACCTTTGACAGTGGGGCCCATAGTTTAAACCAATAAAGAAGCATTGTTTACCTAAGTTTTCAAGTGAGTTAACAAATTTATTTTTGCTGTGGTTTGCTCTCAGACTAGTCAAGCCATATGTGCTACTCACTCAACAGTACTGACATACACATATAGTTAGGCAATTTGGTTGGCTTTGTTGGTCTCACATATGGCTTTGTGGTCTCAACTTGCAGTTGGGTTGTCGCGACCGCTTGTTCCAAGGCCACGTGTGTAAATGTGGATGCAACAGATACCCAGATCAACGGCGCCGATTCAATGGCCGTTCAGGTGTTTGATGAGCCATTCTATCCACATACTCTGAATTTTTTATATTCTCAGCATAATAACCTATCATGGAGTGGTGTTGATTTTATACCGGATGCAATTGATGTCAAAGCCATTAATGTCGAGTATTAAGAAAAGTTATTTAGTGGGTCAAAAACATTACATTAATATTCTAATATGGTGTTTAATTAATCATAAAGTGAAAAGCACATGGTAACCAAATCGAATGAAAAGAACAGCTTGTCTCGATTAGCTGATCGAAACCCTTTGAATTAATCGATCTTACAAGATCCATCGGGCGGGCTGGTTGGGAAAGGGTGATTCGCGAAGAAAATAATCGCTGAGAATACTGTGTAATATATACTAATATTTTCAAGGAATGATTTTACATTAAGAGGATAGTGATTATTACAGTTCGGCATAGCGAAAAATACTTTAGGTGTAACAATGTTGGCTCACTTTTGTTGGGTACGTGAAAGACAAAAAATGACTCAAGTTTATATCGACCACAATAAAAAAAGATCATGCAATGTTGGATCAATAGGCCATGGGTCGATAAGCACGTGTGAGAATCTTGATAAAGAGTGATCTCAAATAAGCCATGAGTCGCTCTCTTTTTTCCTAGTAATTTTTAGTCGCACCTATTTTTACAACACAATGTCCATATCGTTGTTGTAGACTCAATCATCTTGTAAACATGATTCGTGATCGAGTATTAATGCTTGACTGCACGTTGCATTTTTTCTTTTATTCAAAAAAGTAAGTCTATTCATAACTCTTGCATCTCATTCCAATTATAATTTACATCCACTGCCAAATCTGCCGAGGGATCATTAATATTTTTTGAAGTATTTTTGGTGAATATTGGAGACATAAGTTGGTGAAAAGAATGACTGTTATTATGAACATTAGGATTTGTGTCATTTTTGACATCCAGCACATGGTCATCATCTCTTCATGTTCACCACAGGGGTTTTGGTAGGAATCAAAACCCCTTAGATCAACTCGAGTACATACCTCACTTGCGATCGTATTTTAAACAGCATTTAAGATAGCTTCACACATTCCATTAGCGACAATTGTGGACTGTATATGGTCAAGTTCTAGATCACATACCATTTGATCGAAATGATCATGAGAAGTGTGCACTGGCAATTGCGTAATATGCGACAGTAGAAGTGAGTAGGAACAACATAAGGTCTAATAGGGTCTTCTTGGATTACGCTACTGTATCTCGAGATACGCAACAATTGAACATCAACATATAACTCAGCTGCATAGTATCTGGGAGTGTTGTATAGCATATCAAATATGACTTACATGGAGTCGTCGTCGATTACTAGAATGACAGTAAAATAGTCGATTACTAGAATGGCAGTAAAATAATAGACGAGATTAGGATAAGCCAGAGCTAGGAATCTATATGCAATAATGACATTCCCAACAGCTTTGCATATTATTGTAGGAGTAAGTAATCGATGTAGTAAATCAATTAAACTAATCCCTCGTCTAACTCGTACAAATTTTGGAGTTAGGCCCTTGTAAAAAATTTCACATTGATCATTGATTATTCAACTACTAGAATATACTAATAGATTGTGTTATCATAATTTCATTATTATAGAAATGAATTGATGTTTTGTCAAAAGAGAAAAAAATATTTAAACCCCTCAACCAACACAAAATATTATCACTATGCAAAGGAGGTAAAAGATGATATAAGTTTGTTGAAGGGTGGTGGGATGAAATTGGCTGGTTGGACCAACTATTTCTCAATCCCATCAACCTGAAATCTCTGAAAATTGCCAAGATTTTGAACCTTGAATCAATCTCTCAATTTAAAATCTAAAATTTTTGAATTCTGCCAAAGTCTGAACCTTAAATCCCATCAATCTGAAACTTGACACACAGTAGTGCTGAATTTTTGCAATTGGAGTGGTCTAAAAGTAGCACATCTTTAATCTGCGAGTTTGCTCCTAAAAATGTGGGCTCAACCCGCGATATTGGCCATCAAAATGCGGGCTAACCCGCGATATTCCTTCTTCCCCAATTTGTTTTGGTTGCACTAAGACTTAGCCCTCCGAAATCCTATTGTGATCGGCTACCTGAACCTAATGTAATTGAAGTCCCACATGGGCACCATTAGTATTTCTCAATCCCATGTTATGGAATTCAGTTCATGTGTTGCATCCATTGACACGCGAACCAACTTTTTTAGATAGCGTAAAAACATCTCATTGACACAAACCATGTTGCTTCAATCAGCTTTCGTTTAGAAACAGAGCTTGAAGTTGTGTTTTTCCTTCAACATAGATAATCATCAAATCAAACTGGCACTGGCAAACTAATCAGGCAAACATTGAAAACGTGGCTTGAAGTTTCAATTTTGTAAACTCGCATTTTGAGTATGCAATTTTTACTTGGCAACCTTGCCAATTGGCTTAGCTGGTCACGGAAGAAAACCTATTTTGAAATTGTATTTTTTATTTTTTGAAATCACATTTTGAATGCGTTTTTCAAAACAACCTTTGCTAAATAGTTTGAAAACAGCGGCATTTTTATTTTTTGTTTATTACAAAAGGTACTTTGAAGACAAAAAAACATGCAACCTCCAACTCATGGCAGCATTGAATCCACGAATGTATAGTTCAATGTACAGAAATTATCAGGTTTCAAACAATTTAACAATATTCACCATTCATTTATCTTCTTGAGATTCTTTTAATCTAACATAGCATTACAAGACAGACTAGCTCTCCAGCTAAAACTTCTTACCTGTTCCTCGTAGCATTTCCCATCTAATTGATAAATCTAAAGGAAAAATGACAATTTTATAGAAAATAAAATTATCCAAGAAATAAAAAAAACTTTGAAGAACGCAAATTATGCCGGAAACTTACATGGACTGAATGCCTCTCACAGACAAACGAGCAGATTTCTAAGAAAAGCAAAAATTGAGTGAAACGAGTCAATACTCAATAGGGAAGCTTTCCTTCAGGAAGCTCCCAATTGTCCTCCTCATCTTCTCCCTTCTTCTTCTCCGGGGTTTCCTGCTTATCCTGCCATGAACCTCTTGACTCGAACCGTCTGAGAAAATAAAGAGATCAGTAAATAACAATTTCCCAGAAGTATCCAGATAAAAATGTATTGGGAATAATTTCCTGTTTGATCAACAGAAAAGAAAATCTCATGGAAGAGCTTTAGAAATACCCAAAACAAGATACACACATTATATATATATATATATAAACAACAGATTATGAACAAACACACAAAAGAAAAACACGTGATTTACGTGATTCATTCAACAAGCCTACGTGATTTACGTGATTCATTCAACATGAGAGACATCCCCGATCTCTCACCTTGGGGAAGGGGACCCTGCAACCTCCAACTCATTGCGGAAATGAATCCACGAGCGTATAGTTCGATGTACAGAGATTATCAGGTTCCGCACAGCTTAACAATATTCCCATTCCAGCCACATTTGGGATGTTTGTAAATATACACAAATTCGTATGCAAAATGAAAATGAAGACAGATAGACAAAACCCTAACAACCCCAAGAATAAAACCCCGAAACCATAGATCTTTAAACAGATTTCAAATGAATTAGTAATCTCGTAGAGAAAATCAGACCTAAAGGGACATATAAGATGGTTTCTAACCTTCGACGATTGCGCTTGGCGGCTTCACGGGTCTTGCGCTTCTTCTCATCCTGCTTGTTCTCAAAGAACCTCCTCCGCTTGCATTCCTGGATGACGCCGGCCCTCATGACCTCCCTCCGGAACCGATAGAGTAGCTTCTCTTCGGGCTCATTGTCGTCGACAATGACCTGAACGTTATACGCCGACCGGAAGAAAAGCGTGTAGGAATAGGCGAGAGATGGGCACACCACGGACACGAGGTCACCGGAAGACGAGAGGGGATGATAGTCGCCGCCATTGGACGCGGCTATTGGGACAAACCCATCTCTGTTTGTCGGCAGAGAGAAGTGGTGGGGTGGGGTTTTGGTTAGGAGCGGTGGTTTTGACGGCGTGAAAAAGGAGAGGAAATTGGAAATGGATGCGGAAGCCATGAAATGAGGTGGTGGTTGTATGTTTCTCTGTGTTGGGCTCCTGGTTTTAGGATAATCACCGGGGATGAAAATGGCAGCGGGGAGTTCCTCTCATTTTTTTTTTTATTTACGAAAAATGCTAATCATGGCTTAATAATTGACAATAAATAAGAGATAATATATATATATATATACAAAATGTATTAATATATATAAAAATGATAAATTTCACTTTTCAAAAATATATTAATATAAAAAAAATTAACTTCATTACTTTATTAGTCATCATTGAATAGACGATAGTTAGCATTACTCTTTATTTAATTGGGCTAAGAGTCTATTTTTTATGCAAAAATTGTGAATAAGTCCTATTTTAGGAATATTGTTTGGGTTTAATCCTTATTAAAAGGAGTGTTTTAATAAATTTTTAAAAAAAAATTTAGATAAAAAATAGATTAATATATCATTTATTAATTCTAAATAAGGTTATATGTTAAAAGGGAATTTTTTGACTTTCAGAATTCCATTTGAAAATAGTTGTGAAACTGGTACGATCATGCTTGCTGTTTGGAAGGTTTGTTTCCGTTTTCTACGGAAAGGAATTTTATCTCTTGCAATTGCATTTGTCCTCAATTTCGGCTGTGTACTACATGCTCCTTCTGGTCCTGCGTTTTTCAATTGTCCTGTTCCTGTGGTTTTCACCGGAATCTTATCTTTTGCAATTGCAATTGTAAATCATTTCGGCACAGAAATTATTTGCAAGATCACATAAATTATTTTTCTAGGTATGTTTAAATGACATGTTCAGATATATTTTGTATTTTTATCTATTATTTTGTAATTTAATACATTTTTAAGTTTTGTTTTGTTTTTTTTTTTCATTCAGGATCAAATACAAAAAATAAAACAGCTAACAAAAATAACATAAAAAATGAGAAGTCTTGCAGAAAATGATACAGACAACAAAAAATGATACAAATGATATACCGAACAAAGAATGACATGCAAAATGAGACATCTAACATAAAATGAAACAACCAACAAAAATATCATGAAACATGAGAAAACTTGCAGAAAATGATACATACAATATAAAATGATACAAATGTGATACAACAATCACTTTTCTTAATATGCTTGTATAATTCGCCTAATTAATGGCACCCAAGTAATGATTTTCCAACTATATTATTATTTTTAGTTGTATCATTACATAGTTTCATATGAAAAGAACAATGTTTCATTTCTTGAGCACATAGTATCATTGCTTCATTTTCTACAAGTTATAATTGTACATACTATATCATTTTTTATAAATAAATCAATCTCATCTAGAACCTGGCGTTTAATAGATTGAAAAGAAAAAAAACTTTTCATTAAAGAAAATCAGCAACAAGATATTAGAATCGAAAATGAAAACAAAAACAAAAACCCCATGTTTTCATTAAGGGATTCGAATAGGATTTTTCAACTATTATCACTCTATTTTTCAATAATGAAGTAAAACCCTAACGATGAATCAAAACCCTAATTTCATTAGTGATAATGGTTCGTGATGATACGATTTTTATTTTCACATTTTGATTCAGTGGAGCACGAAACCCTATGTGATTTTTGCTATTGTTGTAGATGGTTGCTCGGCAAATCCAAATCCCGCACGGAATTTGCATCCAACGATCCAGTCTCTTCATGTTGGCTCTGATTTCTCGGAGGTCCTGATTGATGAAGATCTACATGATTTGGTTTCCGACTCATTCATAACAGCAAGATCGGTATACGTAGATTGGCACGAATCGTATCCCTGATTTTATGGAGCCGTTGAATAAACGGTGAACTTGAATGCTTGAGAGGCGCGAATGTAAAGACATTCTGGAAATAAAAATTTAAAAAAGGATCTACCAATAAGTTGATCTAAAACTAGGACTTATTTCTAAAAAGAATCATGAAATGGAACTTTAGTTAAAATTACCTATTTTTTATTTAATTGGGCTGAAGACTGAGTAGTGAAAGCAATGAAATGGGGCGGAATGGAATTGTGTTTTTTCATCTTTATCTCAATTATTTACGAGGCAAGATGGGGGTGGATCTATAACAAAAAAATATTTTTTTATTTTAAAAGAAATTGATAGTAACAATAGTGACATAATAATATATTAAAATAATAATATTAATTAATAATTAGAATTAAAAAGAAAAAAAGTAAGAAATAAAAGTAAAAAATTAAAAATAAGTATAATATTTTTGTATTTTATTCATGTTATATTGTTAAAAAATTAAATTATATATATATTTATATATATAATATATTTAATTTATCTAATTATAAATGAGGCAGAGAAAAATGGGACAAGAAATACATATACTACTCCCAACCCATTACCTAATGCAGTGGGAAAAATTTGTACAAATGGGACACGGATGCAAGGGCAGAACGGGCGGAAAAATCCTTAGAAGTGAAAAAAAAAATATCAAAAAATAAGGAAGAATGGGTAAAAATATTTTGAAGATAATTTTTAGCATTTGAAAGAATAATACTAATAAAAATTATAAATTATATAATAAATAAAAATATTAATTGATGAATCAATAGAATATTTTTAGACTTATTATTTTTTTAAAAACAAATTTTATACACATATTCAAATATAAAATATATTTATTTTATATTATCGGGATCGGAACAAGAGAAAAGAGTAAAAAAACCAAATATCATTTCCATTTAGCTTTTTATCGTATGTGGGATAAACTCGTACATAATAAGACAGATGTGCAGGGATAAAATGAAATTGGAGAAATTGTTATACCTAATAAGCACCAAAAACTCGTAGTGACTCCACCGAGTTATTGCTTAGATGTCAAATTTTAAATTTGTCCGAGATTTGTGACTCTCATCTCGAGTGATTTTTCAAATCCCAAAAATAAAATTATGTACCAATTTTTTATTATTAAAAGAAGTAAAAAAAAATAGTGAGTAGTAGTTTTAGTTGTATTATTTTTTTGATAAGGATTAAGCTGTGGGTGATTAGCATGCACAGTGATTATTAAAGGCGAAGAAGGAATACTAATTTACGGGATGAATAATTTTTTTAAAAATTGAAAATAAATATTAATTTTTTTAAAAAGAACGAATCTATGTAATTTGGCTACATTTGAATTTAATACTACGATAATAAATAATATTTTCAAAAGTTAGGAATAATTGCCCACTAACTCCTTGCCACTTCTGGATAATGGGAATCATGAGGGAAAATAAGTATGTGATTTCAACGAATCAGATAACTACTAAACTAATACCTATAATAATCATGTTCAAGTGTTTTGATTAATTCAAGAATATTATTTAGAAAATCTTTTTAATTTGATTAATTCAAGAATCTTATCTAGAAAACCTCTTTCCAGAAATTTTAAATTCAAATATTTCATTTTCTTATTAATTGGGAGAGTAAGAATCGTACTTCTACTTAATTTGAAAATATGATTTCTAGTTGAATAAGTAATTAGGAATTAGTTTGCAATTCATTTTCATTCCAAATAAAGGAATTATAAAATCTAGAATTACACTTTTGTTCTCCTTTAAGATTCCATTCATCCAAACTTAGCCTTAGGTTCGCCAATGGTCATCGTATCCATCATCCATCATTGGTAGATTGCATTGTTGCATTAAATTCTATGGACAAAGAATATCTAATGCATTGTTGATATTTGAACACCAATATTCAAATACAAGCAAAAACAAAAGTCATGCACACTAAAGAAAAAAACATGCAAGAATTTACATGGTTTGGCACAATATGCCTATGCCTACAAGTGCGAAAAATAATCTATTATAATCGTAAAGTATACATTTTTAAGATAAAAAACATCTCAAAAATTAATACCAACAACCCGAACCCTAAAATAAGCCTCGTTTTTCTGCTCAATGATCACTTTAGTGTCCCGGTATTTTTTCATCTCTCTACATCTCTACTACATTTAATTCAACTCTCCACAAACTTACTAAAACAATAAGACTCATATTTATAAGCAGCCTCTATACATATTTGAAGCCATAAAACCCTACTCGTGCATATAACTTGAAATCCTAAATATATGGGTTCACATAATATAATACATACACTCAACAATATGAGCACTTGTTGAGATTTAAACACCAGTTTTTGAACGTAAATGGAAGCAAAAATTCATGCACAAAAAAGAAAAAAAATAATCAACACCGAGGACATACGTGGTTCAGCCCACACCAGCCTACGTCCACGAACGAGAGAAAAAATATTTCATTACATCGAATGTGAAAGAGTATAGCACTTGTCTCCTTCTCTCTACCAACTAGCCTCTCAAATTTTCTGTCTCCTCTAATCCTATAACTCTCATCAGTATTCTATTTATATACACACATGAAAACTCTAAAAGCCCTCGAGCCCATATTATTATAAACCATAAACAAAAAAAATTTATAGTGGGCTCCTAATCCCACTCCAACCCAATTAAATACAAACTAAATAATATAATAAATGAATCCGATAGAATACAAGACACTTAACCTAATAAGCATGATGAAGTGTTTTGTTGCAACTAAAATTATAATTTTATAAATTATAGTTTAGAAAGATGTTATTATGCATTTAAATAAAAGTAACAAATATTTATTGAAGATGTAAATTTATAATTAATTTGTGTTTTGTTGATTTAAAATCAAAAGTTATAAATGAATTTTATTAATTTTTTAAAATCAAATGTTATAAACATACTTATTTAAATTTTATTAATTTTTTGTTGAACTATAAACTAAAAGTTATAATTTAAGCCAAAGCAAACACCCGATATGTAATAGAGAAGCTTGTAGAATTGGGTAACATCAATTTCTTTGTATCTTATCTTATGAGTTGGAACCGTTAGATTTAGAAAATTATCCAACAGTTTAGATCATCAAAGACAAATAATCTCTAATGGTGTCTACTTTTTGTTCATCCTCAAGAGCCTTGGACCTTGCATGAGACAATCACAATCAATCGTTAAGTTAGACACCGATGTATTATCGGCCTAAGCCTCTATGATGGCTAAGTCAGTTTGGAGTAGAGTAATGCCCAATTAAAGTCCTATAAAGAGATGTTTATGTTTATGTGGTTCATTATCATACCTGAATCCATTTTGTTGCATCTTTTAAAGTTTAACTTGATTCTTTTGCCATGTGGTAGATACACATGTACAAATTGTTAAGGCCATACCATTTCAACTGCTCCTAGGGTTTACTTGATCGTGCTAAACACGCACCCTCAATTTGACCTGAACAAAGGCTGCTTAGGCACTATAGAGACGACGAGGTCCCCTCTAGTCAGCAAACCGGGCAACACCCGAGCAAAAGGCCAAGTTGATCAAGAGGGTGCATGATTGCTCTTTGAAGGGTAGGTGATCAAACTTATGCGAATGATTCTTGCACATTGAGTGGAGGGATGAGGCTTTTGTTGGAAAATAAGTGGGTTTTGAACTTTTTTGAATATGATTTTAGCTAACTTTGGAGCTAAATAACTTTGGATTGGATTAATCTTTTCTGAAGATTTGAAACCCTAATATGTTCATCTCCATGGGTAGTTTATTATAATTTTTACAGCGTTCAAAACCGTTAACGTGTGAATGAGAAATTGACTCCAAAAGTGTGTCATGAAAGTTGACAAAATAATGGTAACAAGAACCTATCTCACATTGCTTAGGAATGAAAAGGTTGAATTTCCAAGCAACTATAAAAATGGTTTCAATCCCACATTGGTGGGGGAAAACTTTATTGAGTGGCATATAAAGCCTAGGTTGGAGATAAATGGTTGGTCCTTTGGGTCATCCCAACTTTTGTTGGGGGAGGAGTTATTGATAAAGTTCAACTTGGTCCATTGAACTACACGCGCGCGCCGCCGCCGCCTGCCTGTCCGGCCGTGCCGAGCCGGGCCAGGCTCGGGTCCGTAGGTCGCGAGTTGCGGGTTACGGGTCAGATCGGGTGGAATCAACTCTTATCTTTTTACTTATATTTAAAATTTTGAATTTAAATATTAATTATTTAAATTTAATGTTACCGTTACCGAACCGTTAGAGGGTTCGGTTAGGAGCCGTTGGAGTCCGAACCGCTGAGTCGGTTCGGAACGGGTTCACGCCTGTTGGGCGGTCCAACCACCAGGCCAAACCAGTTCCATGCCTGTTCGTTTTGACTGAACAGTCACCTTATAGAGCCTATTTAAAAGCTGTTTGCTTCCCGATTTTAACACTGAAATCATTCCCTCTTCTTCTGTAATTCTGTTATTCTTCATCCTCTGCATTCCCAAGTTCAAAAGAGAGAGTTTAAACTCAGTTTCAGTTCGCTGGAGTGACAGATTGCTGTGCTACTTCTGTTGCTCTCCGATCGTTGTATCATGGGAGACATACGCTGCCAACTCGAACCACTGAAGCGAGGGCATTTTTGTCTTAAGTAAATCGTGTTAAACACGAGTCTCGATCCACCATTACAGTCTACATTCTTCGTATTTGGTATTTCGGGTTTCTATTTTGTTTCAGTATTACTATTTCCATTTCCAGCAGATTTATATTCTTGTTGCAGGTTTTTCTTTCCTGCTTTATGAAACATTTATTTTCGTTCTAATTAATTTTTCTGCAGTAATTTAATTTCTATTCATTCAGTTTATTATCTGTTTATGTTTTATATTCTGTATTATTAGTTCATATATAAACAGATTGTTTATTACTTAATTAATCTAACAATCTTAAGACAAAAATTCTTCGTTTAATCTGTTTATATATTCAGTAGTACAGATTGATTAGTTTTCTAAAACTGTTAGATAGATTATATTCTGTTTTATTTTTGAAGCATAATTCATTGATTCTAAAATTTGTCCAGTATGCTTAATTCGGTAGATTAATTAAAAATTTTACAGTTTAAATACTATTTTTAACTTTAGTATTTATTTGTATCGAATCTATTTCTAGTTTTGTAGTATAAAACAGTTTTCAGATTACATTCAGTTTTAAGATTAAATTCTGATTTGATTTTAATTATAGTAATTTAATTCTGTAATTGATTTGGTATTATTTATTTTGTGGACTAATCAATTGTATTATTTTAATCTATATTGCACAGATTGTTTAAGAATTAAATCGGTTTACTTGCAGTTTTTTTAATTGCAGTTAAAAAAAACAAGTCTTTTCGGGTTACTAAAACAGTTTTTCTTGTATTGTTTATGTAATATCAGAACATTAAAATATGGCATATGAAAATATTGAAGTTACTGCTGTGACCCCTACCCCTGTCCCGGTTATGCCTTTAGTGATACCGACTGTCACTACGATAGTTCCGGTGGATCACGAAAAAAAGGCAGAGAAGTTCAATGGAACTAATTTTAAAAGATGACAACAGAAAATATTGTTCTATTTTACAACCCTCAATCTGGCTAGATTCCTACGTAAAGACGCTCTGGCGTTAACTGAAGGTGAAACTGACCGACAAGTGGTTGTTACTGTGGATACATGGAAACATGCTGACTTCCTATGCCGGAATTATATCCTCAATAGACTAGACAACACACTGTACAACGTGTATAGTCCGGTCAAGACGGCAAAGGTGCTGTGGAAATTCTTGGATCGCAAATATAAGACAGAGGATGCTAGTGCGAAGAAATTCGTCGTCGGCAAATTTTTAGATTATAAGATGGTAGATTCAAAGCCTGTTGTTGGACAAGTTTAGGATCTCCAACTTATCCTGCATGAAATTCATACAGAAGGTATGTTTCTGAGTGAATCTTTTCAGGTTGCTGCTATTATTGAGAAATTACCGCAAGACTAGAAAGATTTCAAGAATTATTTAAAACATAAACGCAAGGAGATAAAATTGGAGGAGCTAATTGTTCGATTGAGGATAGAGGAAGACAACCGCAAGTTTTAAAGGAAAATCAGAATGGAGTCCAAGGCAAATATTGTGGAACAGACGCCTAAAGTCAACAACAAGAAGAGAAAGCATGTTGGTGACAAAGGCGGGGACTCCAAGAGACTCAAATTAAAGGGCAAGTGTTACATCTGTGACAAGCCCGAGCATCGAGCAAAGGACTGTCAAAGGAAGCGGAAGAAGAATGCCCAAGCCAACGTGACTGAAGTGGACAACCTTTCTACTGGGGTGGATGACATCAGTCTTTCTGCCGTTGTATCTGAAACAAATCTTGTTGGAAATCCCAGAGAATGGTGGGTGGACACTGGAGCTACTCACCACGTTTTTTCAGATATACGGATGTTCGCCACTTATCAAACGATAGATGGAGAACAGCTGTATATGGGGAATTCTTCTACCTCCAAGGTGGAAGGTCAGGGAAAGGTTATTCTGAAGATGACTTCAGGGAAGGAACTCACGCTCAACAACGTGCTGCATGTGCCAGACATTCGCAAGAACTTAGTTTATGGATCTCTGTTGAGCAAGAATGAGTTTATGCTAGTGTTTGAGTTAGACAAATTTATACTCACTAAAGGTGGGATGTTTATTGGAAAGGGGTACCAGACACATGGTCAGTTTAAACTTAATGTAACGGTTATTGTACCACATGTTGCTATGAATAAAAAGGAATCTTATTCTGCTTATATAGTTGAGTTATCTTTATGGCATGATAGATTACGACATATTAATTATAATTCTCTGCGTAGATTAATTAACAATAATTACCTGTCTAAATTTGATATTGATCTAAATTACAAATATGAGATTTGTGTAGAGGCAAAATTAGCTAAGGCTACTTTTCATTCTGTTAAAAGGAATACAGAACATCTGGATTTAATTTACAGTGATATTTGTGATTTTAAATCAATTCAAATAAGAGGTGGTAAAAAGTATTTTATTACTTTTATTGACGATAGCACTAGATATTACCATATCTATTTACTTAGAAGTAAAGATGAAGCCTTGGATATGTTTAATCTATATAAGAATTAAGTTGAAAATCAACTTGGAAAGAAGATCAAAGCTCTAAGGAGCGATAGAGGTGGTAAATATAAATCGCCTTTTGGTGAATTCTGTTCACAGTATAGCATAATTCATCAAACCACTACACCATATTCTCCACAGCAAAATGGTGTTGTTGAACGGAAGAATAGAATATTAAAGAATATGATGAATGTTATAATGATTAGTTCTAGACTACCTCAGAATTTGTGGAGAAAAGCTGTTCTTTCAGCTAATTATATTCTTAATAAGATACCCCACAAGAAGACGAATAAGACACCTTATGAATTGTGAAAAGGTCGAATGAGTAGTTACAAATTCTTAAAAGTGTGGGGGTGTTTGGCAAAGGTAGCAGTGCCTACACCAAAGAGGTCAAAATTGGGATCTAAAATCGTTGACTGTGTATTCATCGGTTTTGCTAATAATAATAGTGCTTATCGATTTCTGATTCACAAATTCAAAATTTCAGATATGCTTGCTAATACTATTACTGAGTCAAGGAATGCAGTATTTTTTGAACATATATTTCTTTATAAATCTGGACAAGAGACAAGTTTTATAAGCAAAACTTATGACACTGCTCAAAGTAGTGATCATGATGAAGACCAAGAAGAAGAGGATGCAGAACCTAGACGTAGCAAACGAGTTAGAATATTCAAATCTATTACTCCAAATTTTTTAACCTATTTTTTAGAAAATGAGCCTCGAACTTATAAGGAGGCGTTGCCCAGTACTGAAGCCCATTTATGGAATGAGATTGTAAATAGCGAGATTGAATCCATTCTTCAGAATCATACATGAGAATTGGTGTATCTTCCACCCGGCTGTAAACTGCTTGGATATAAATGGATACTCAAGAGAAAGATGAAGGCGGATGGATCAATTGACAAGTACAAAGCAAAACTTGTGGTCAAAGGATACAGACAAAAGGAAGGTCTTGGTTACTTTGACACATATTCACTAGTTACAAGAATAACGTCTATACGCGTTCTAATTTCCATAGCTGCGCTATTTAATCTAGATATACATCAAATGGATGTAAAGATGGCATTCTTGAATGGTGAATTGAATGAAGAGATTTACATGGAACAACCAAAATAGTTTGTTGTTCCTGGACAAGAAAACAAAGTTTGTAAGCTCGTCAAATCTCTTTATTGCTTAAAACAAGCGCCAAAATAATGGCATGAGAAATTTGACAACACTATGATGTCAAATGAGTTTAAGACAAACGAATGTGACAAGTGTGTCTATGTTAAAAGCACAGACAAAGGATATGTCATCGTCTGTCTTTATGTTGATGACATGCTCATCGTAGGTAGTGATGATCAAATGATCAAATCTACTAAGAAAATGTTGAACAAACAGTTTGACATGAAAGATTTGGGAGTGGAAAATGTTATTTTAGGAATGATAATTTCTAAAACATCTGAAGGATATGCTTTGTCTCAATCACATTACATTGAGAAATTACTTGATAAATTCTCCAAGGATGATGACTGTCTTGTGATGACGCCAATAGATGTAAATCTACATCTATCCAAAAATACGAGCGAAAGCATATCTCAATTGAAATATTCTAGGATTATTGGGAGTCTAATGTACTTAACGAATTGCACACGGCCAGATATAGCGTATGCAGTGAGTAAATTAAGTAGATACACAAATAACTCAGGGGCAGACCATTGGAAGGCGGTAGTTCAGGTTCTTAGATATCTAAGATACACCCGTAACTACAGATTGCGTTATACCAGATATTCAGCATTTCTAGAAGGTTATTGTGATGCCAACTGGATATCTGATATAAAAGACTCAAAATCAACAAGTGGATATGTCTTCACTCTCGGAGGTGCAGCTGTGTCTTAGAAATCTTCCAAACAGACATGCATCACTAGGTCAACAATGGAAGATGAGTTCATAGCTTTAGATAAAGCTGGAGAAGAAGCAGAATGACTACGCCATTTCTTAAAAGATATTCCAGTGTGACCTAAACATGTGCAAGCAATTTGCATTCATTGTGATAGTCAATCTGCAATTGAAAGGGCACATAGTAATTTGTATAATGGTAAGTCACGACATATACGTCGTAGACACAATACCATGAAATAACTGCTCTCAAGTGGAATTATATCTATTTAGTACATAAGGTCAAAAGATAATATCGCGGATCCGTTAACCAAAGGTTTGGCCAAAGAGCAAGTGAATTACTCATCGAGGGGAATGGGACTAAAGCCTATTACTAAAGAAACACCTTAATGGTAACCCAACCTAGCTGACTGGAGATCCTAAGATCTAGGTTCAATGGGACAACCGAATTATATGTGACTCTAGGAGAATCACTAGGGAGATTAACTCCTACCCATTTCTATGATGAAATAGTGATGTCTGCAGTGTGTTTAAAGATAAGCTATGCTTTTAATGATTCTTATACCTTGGATATCCAAGTGGGGTATGGCATGATACTCTTAATAAGAATCACCTATATGAGTGTGAACTGGGCCTGTTCTATGAGAATTTTTAAGGCGAAATTCTCTAGAGCACTCATGAATGACTAGGTATGTTCAAGGCTGAAATGAACACAACCATGAGAACCGAGCTGTGTTGGAAAAATTCTGTGTGAACTCTATTGTCTTGACTTGCACAAACGGCTGAACAGTTCAAGATATCATGTTCATTGATTAGCCTGTAAGTCCGATAGTTTCTCACAATGGAAGGTTCAAAACCAAAACCTACCTATCTTATGCAGAACTTTTCTTTTATTAAACTCTCTCTATGTCTGCATCTTGTTTCATTTTTTTTCCGTCAAATTCTATTCATGTGGTGGATTGTTGGAAAATAAGTGGGGTTTGAACTTTTTTGATCATGGTTTTAGCTAATTTTGGAGCTAAATAACTTTGGATTTGATTAATTTTTTTTGATGATTCCAAATCCTAATATGTTCATCTCCATGAGTAGTTTATCATAGTTTTTACGGCGTTCAAAACTGTTAACGGGTAAATGAGAAAAATTGACTCCAAAAGTGTGCCATAGAAGTTGGCAAAATAATGGTAACAAGAACCTGTCCCACATTGCTTGGGAATAAAAAGGTTGGGTTTCCAAGCAACTATAAAAAGGGTTTTAATCCCACATTGGTGGGGGAAAACTTTGTTGAGTGGCTTATAAAACCTAGGTTGGAGATAAATAGTTGGCCATTTGGGTCATCCCAACTTTTGTTAGGGGAGGAGTTATGGACAAAATTTAACTTGGTCCATTAAACCACACGCGTGCGTCGCCGCCGCCGCCACCTGCCCGTCCGACCGACCGGTCGGCCGTGCCGAGTCGGGCTCGAGTCTGGGTCCATGGGTCGCGAGTTGCGGGACAGGTCGGATCAACCCTTATATTTTTACTGAAAATTTATTTATTAAAATTTTTAAATTTAAATATTAATTATTTAAATTTAATGTTACGGTTGCTATTGTCGTTACCGAACCGTTAGAGGGTTCGGTTAGGAGCCGTTAGAGTCCGAACAGTTGAGTCGGTTTGGAACGGGTTAGCGCCTGTTGGGTGGTCTAACCGCCAGGCCCAACCTGTTCCATGCCTGTTCGTTTTGACTTAACAGTCACCTTATGGAGCCTATTTAAAGGCTATTTTCTTCTCGATTTTAACACTGAAATCATTCCCTCTTCTTCTGTAATTCTGTTGTTCTTCATCCTCTGTATTCCCGAGTTCAAAAGAGAGAGTTCGAACTCAGTTTCGGTTCGCTGGAGTGACAGATTGCAGTGCTGCTTCTGTTGCTCGCCGATCGTTGTATCCTGAGAGACATACGTTGCCAACTCGAAGCACCGAAATGAGGGCATTTTTGTTTTGAAGAAATCGTGTTAAACACGAGCCTTGATCCACCATTACAGTCTACATTCTTCGTATTCGGTATTTCTTGTTTCTATTTTGTTTCAGTATTATTGTTTCCATTTCCAGCAGATTTATATTCTTGTTGCAGGTTTTTCTTTCCTGCTTTATGAAATAGTTTATTTTTTTTCTAATTATTTTTTCTGTAGTAATTTAATTTCTATTTATTCAGTTTATTATCTGTTTATGTTTTATATTCTGTATTATTAGTTTATATATAAACATATTATTTATTGCTTAATTAATCTAACATTTTTGTCACCCCATAATTGGGCATGTGGTAGGCCATTTTAAAAGAGCAATGAGGAAAATATCTAAAAAAATGCATTGCTCTTCTCTAAGTTGCAAATTTAAAATCGATGATATCTAAGAAGTGAAGTTTGAAGTTCCCACGATGCAACGTAGGTTCATTTTTCAAAGTACGATTGGCTCCAATTTTTATCCTTTCAAGTGTCACCACTTGTTTATCAAGTGGGGGCATTTCCACCGCCTCTATGTGTCTTACGAAACATCGGGAACCGTTGATTTCATTTTGCAATAGATAATCATGACCATTGATTAGTAGGCGTTTACATTGGAATTCAAACGATGTGAGATTCATTTATCACTCTTCATATCACCCGAATACAAAGAAAAAGAAGGCATTCCTCTGTGTGGCGATGACGATGATTCCGGGGGCTAGGGTTATTCACTTCCTTTATTCCATCGAAATTGTCCTTTAGCTGGTAACTCTTCCCTCCTTTCATTTATTTTGTTTATTGTGACTTCTATAATCGTGTTCCTAGATAGGACTGTTGGTCTTTTCGTTCATCCATTGGGGAATTAGGGTTCTCTTTTGTGTGTTTTTATTTATGTACTATTTGTCTTTAGCCGTTGCCATCGGTTTGAAGTAATGTCTAGTGGCAGGAGATAAGTCATCATTTCCAATGACTCCGAGGAAGAGGTTTAGTCTTCCTTTCTAAATTCTAAAGGTTAGGGACGCTCGACCTCAGGATCCCTTATCCATAAAATCTCGTCTTCCATCATGACCCCTATAACAAGCTATGTCGTTTTGGCCTCTGCACCCAATCCACCCCCCATAGTGTTGTCATCCCCCTTTTTCCCTCATGGACAAGGAGATGGAAGAGGAAGAACTTGAAAGGGGAAGTAGGGGCTTAATAAAACATTCACATCGTCAGTCCTTTACTCCTTTCCCATTGAATGAGAAGGAATTGACTTCTTTGGAGACTTCAATATCGGATTACCTTCATCACGAGACTCTGATCAAACGATCCCACCGAACAATAGGTTACCTACATCTAGCCTTTATTGTAGAGAACATACCTTCCTCAGTTAACTCATTTGGTCATGGTCACTTTCGACTCCAGTATAGAACGAAGCCCACTAAAAACTGGAATGGAGCCCAATATAGGAATGGGTCTAGTTTGTCAAATTAAAGCTGGAATCGATTGAGTCCTTTATTGAGTAGGATTTTTGTTAACCATTTCATTGGGGGCCAGAGGCACAGAAAGCCAATGACCTTTCTACTCACTATCGAGCAATTCTAGGGTGAGATTCTAAGGGAATATGTGAACTGATTCAACTATGAGGCGCTGTAAGTAAATGAAATGGGCAACAATGTGGCCCTAACGACCTTCATATGGGGCCTTTTACCCTTTGATTTTCTCTTCTCCTTGTCTAAAGCCCAACCCATAGACATGGCCAAACTCACATTGAAAGCTCATAAACATATGAATGCAGAGGATGCGATGGAGGCCCAAAAGAAAAAGCCAGATGAAGTTTTGGATAGACTAGAGAAAAAACCAAGAGAAGCAGATCGCAAGGTAGAAAACAAATAGCAAGACCAGCAGAAGGACATAGCAGTAGAGTCTTCTTATAAAAGACCTAATGAGAAAGATACTGAGAATAATTGCCCTAAATGCACCGTTAAAGCAAGTGTTGTTATATGTTAAAAGAGACTCATATTTGAGATGTCCCAGAAAGGTGACGAGTCACTCGTCCAAGCGTCCAAAAATAAGTATTGATATTTCCACAAGGACCACAGCCACAACGCCGAAGATTGTTATACCTGATTGGGAGGTTGCGCGATAAGACTAGCCCCCAATGGAAATCATAATTATCGCTAAAGGGATTTGGTGTTGGGGGAGAGTCTAGAGTAGCGAGAAAAGCCCACACTAAAAGACTCAAAACTATCAAGAAAAGAGACGCATGTGGTCAAAGTTCATGACCCCCGGCCGCCCACAAAGAACATGTATATATTTCATTCTCTGGTGAGGACTCCTATGGGGTTCATCACCCATATGATGACCCGATCATTATTAGTTTGTTAATCAACAACCACACAGTTAAAAGAGTTCTAGTTGATAACGAGAGCTCAGCATATATCTTGTTCGCTATTGCATTTGGCCAGATGAATATTGTCCTATATAGATTAGAACCAATGCTCTCCCCCTCATGGGTTTTGCAGGAGATAAGATAGATTGGAACCAATGCTCTATGTTTGGTGGTGGCAATTGTATGGCTATTTATACTTGCTCCCCTGATCCTAATGTCAACGAATTACAATGAAAGTTGGTTAACAAAAATAGAACTCATCTTATTAGTCACTTTATTCTCTATTGTTCTGTTATGGTAGCTTAAGAACGGTAACTCTCGATTCTCTATGGAGTTCCGTGTTTCGAGTAACTCAATAAAAAGCAATACTGATAAACTAGAGTGTCGGTTTATTAAAATCGTGTAATTGCATTTGGGTGATTAGCATTCTCATCTCCAACTAAATTCAAATTTTGTTGGGGGTTTATATATATATATGAACATTTTGTTATGTTTCAGTTTTCTATTATTTGTCTAATTTTTCTCATGTGTTGTGTTTATTTTGCTTTGAGGATTCTTATAGTTTCCTACTCTACTCTTCAAATTTTGTTTGGAACCATAAAAACATGTGATGAGCTTGTGTTGACTTTTTATCCTTGATGGGCGGCTAATTTGTGCATCTCCACGAGAGAAAGACTTATTTTTATTTTCTTGTAATCTTGTGACTTTACTGCAATAACTTTATAACTTTTTTTTATTGTTCTTAGAGCCCTGATTCTTGTGTATGTTCTTGTTCTTATCATGTTGTACTAGGGGTGTTATGAATTAATCCCGTGATAACAAATGAAGGTTAAGTTTCTTGGTTACATAAATTGTGAATTTTTTAGTTTAAAAAAATGGTTTTTGATGAATCAATCATGTCCAAATTAGTTTACGAACCATCTGATATCTCCTTTACACCTGAGGGAGATTTATGTAACCATGAACTGCAAATCCAAAAAGTCAAGAAAAAAATACTTGAGACATTACTCAAATACACCACTCCTTATGCCACAAAATGCTAAGTGCATAAATGTATATTATAAATTTAAACACATTTGTCTCTTTCTCTCACAAAGAGTGAATCCTATAAGATAAAAATTCCTCTTCTGTGAAAGGAATATGTCCAAATCTTTACACGTAAGAGTGCTGTCATATTCACTTCTACGACCATCAGGGTGTGGTCCTACTACAAGTCTTTTATATGACATGGTGTTCCTAGCTTCATGTGAAGATCAAATTCAAAACAATATGGTTGCGGTTATGGACAATGCACATTACACCATTTAAACCAAGAAATACTTATGCTATACAGACTTAGATACGAGTGTTAGGTGCGGTTGTATATCTAGGCATCAGGCATATAAAATCTCCAAACTAGAGATATGCAGATTTAGTTAAAAGTGTTTAAAAATTAAAAATGAGTGTGTACATACGAACAAAAAAATGAGTTGAGTAGCAACTCATAAGGAAATATTTTAGCTTCTTTAGATATTTATTAATTTATACATAATAATTTCGCACATCATGCATTTGTTACCATCCTTAATAGTTTTATTGCATATGATAACTATAAACCATATATCTAATTTTAGTATTGTTAACCAAAATAAAAATCTTTCCATCGATATCGACAGAGAATTAAACCAACCGATTGTGTTACGATCTGATGCCATATTCTAGGATTTCATTAAATATGAAAATGGCCGAACAAACAAAAAAATGAAGGCAAAAAATAAAAGATTGAAAACTAATAAAAAGAGATTTTATTAATCTTCATGATATTAACACACAAAGATACAAGAAAAAAATGTCGCCACTTAATTACTGTTACTCAATAAATATTGAACACTCCATTTCAAAGATCTTTAAAGAAGAATCTACATTATGCTATTGCTACAATTTAAGTTAAACTACTCCTAAATAAAGATAAGATCCATTAATGGATTAATGGAGTAAAGTTGTATTACTTACAATGAGAACAATACACCTATGTGTAGAATTCGATAAATAACTAACTATAATCGCCTATAACTATCTATAACTGCCTTAAACAAATAATACTACAATGATGCCAGATGTCCTTCAATTGTAACTTTCATTAATTGCCATGCTCTTCTCTTGAAGTGCCACTTGTTATCTTTCAAAATATTTTATGTGGTCATTTCGGATATAGAACTATCTTCCAGTAAGTCTTGTAAAAATTAACAGACCATTTAAACATAAAATAACATCCTCAACAGAAAATTTAATTTTTGGTGTAAACAAGTACATTGTCTTCACTCTTCACTATTCTCTCTCATGATTGAGATCTTATCTATGTCCAACAAAAAATAACTACACTCAACACATTATGTACCTGAACTCATGTCGTGTTGACGCAATACTCTGCCAAAAATGATGAGTTTATGTAATATAATTAGATACTTACAAATATAGTGGGTTCACACTAATACTTAAATATGGAATCCACTCCACACAACGAGTATTCCATATTTATGCAATGTAATATTGATTATTTATAGAGTTTTTAAATTCAAAAGGCATGGCAAGGTTAAATTAATAGTTTTTATTTATTTATTTATATATTATTTTAAGAGGAGCAATAACATCAATAAACTATTTCAAAAGGGATGGACAATATTTCAACACAAGCCATATTTTGGAAAAAGGTTTGCCCTTTGCCATCAGCCTAGGCAAAGTATGCCAATATTAAACGAGTAAAGGTCTCATTTCCTTTGTTTCATATTGAAATTGATCAATCAATTAAATTGGGCTTTTGGCTCTCTCTCTCTCTCTCTCTCTCTCAATTTCTTGCTTTTGATTTAGAAAGAAAAACCAAAAACCTTAGCTAAAATCTTGTAAGGTAAAAGAAGATTTTTAATGAGACTATTCTACTTAAAATAAAAAACCATTTTCAAGAAATAGAAGGGTGAAAAAAGTAGTCCAAGCAACCTAAGAGTTTGAACCAAAGAAGTCTAAATTTGTGTCCTCTTAAAATTCATTTGTAGGTAAGGTACTTCATACACCTTGATATATTAGTTATAATTGTGTTAAATTTTAAATTTTTTATGTAATTTTTTAAATTTTTTTAATTTTTCTAATCATCTTGATGAGATGAATAAAAAAGTAAAAAAATTAAATCAAAAGAAAAAATATTTTCTAAAAACAAAAATAAGTAACATAAAATTTGGCATATTAATTTATTTTTATAATTTTAAATTTTCTTATATTTTGATTATTTTTTTACTTTTTTTTATTTGCCTTAATAAAAGTAGTCAAAAAAAATATAATATTTCAATTAAATAATAAAAAATTTCCAGAAAACAAAAAAAATAGACGAAATAAAATAACAAATAAGAATTATCCCAAATTGGACCATTAAAAAAATCTAAGCCGTTGAATGCTTGGATTTTGCCTTGACGGGTTAACCCGAACTAAGTAGAGATTAGAGAATATCTAACCCGATATCGTTTTCAAGATGGGCCGGGCTTAAAACGCTCCCCGGACTTCCCCTCTCTCACTATTCACTGCTCACTTCACGCGAGAGAGAGAGAGAGAGAGAGAGAGAGAGAGAGAGAGAGAAGCGATCGATCTCCACTCGCCGCCCTCATGCGGAGGGAAGCGAAGAGCGAAGAGCTCCAGACTGAGGCAGAACCGTCTTCCCGTAAGAACACTACCGATTCCTTTCGATTGAACCTCTCTTGATTCCTGCGGTGGTTGCTGTCATCGCTGTATCTCAGTCGCAGTTCATCCACACAATTTATTCAGATAAATCGAAGTATATATATTTTGATCTGCTTCCCATATATGTATTTTCTTTCGTATTTCCTTGGATTAGTTCTTCACCTCGCATTTATTAAGCTTTTTCCCCGAAATCAAGGGATAATTCGATTTCCTGAAGTTTCTACTTGTATATTTACTTCTGAAATTCATATTTCGGAGTCTCTGAATTTGTGATCTATTCAGGGGAGTGATTAAGATAAGGAAGTTTGATGTTTTGGGCGTAACATAATTCGAGGGAAATTTTTTTTTTTTTGGTTGAGTTGACGCTGAGTGTTCCCCTAAAAGGTAGGGTTTTGCTGGTTTTAGTGTAGTGACTGTTCTAAGAGCGGCTGTGCATATGGTAGTTTGGGTTTTTTAGCTGGTTTCTTTTGAAGATTTTGTAAGGTAACTCTTCAGATATAGGGATGTCTGGGAATAATAACAACAACCTGCCCAAGAATATAGGGGTCTCTTCGCCGTTTGGTAATGTTGGGATTGGTTCTTCGAATCTGCCTGCAAATCCAACTGCACATCTCCCATCATCACAGTCCCCTCAACAGCAAAGTGGTTCGTGTTTTCCCGGTCAATTTCAGCTGTCCCAGCTGTCTGCAGCTCAAGCCCAGGCGTTTGCCCAAGCGCATTCAAAGGCCCAAGCTCATGCCCAAGCTCAAGCTCAAGCAGCACATGCCCAATTCCAGGCTCAGTTACAAGCCCAAGGGCTCTCTATTAATCAACCCCACACTTCCGGGATTGGTAATACCGGTTCTTCCCCACCATTGTTTAACACACCCGGCAATGCAAGTTCGAAACGTCCACCTCAGAAGCCACCAGTTCGGCCGCCTGGCTTGTCATCTACCAATACAGTCTCGCCCCTGAGAAACATGGAACTTGCAGCTGCTGCTCGTAAGAAGAAGCAGAAGCTTCCTGAGAAGCAGTTGCAGGAGAGAGTGGCAGCGATTTTGCCTGAATCTGCTCTTTACACTCAGCTTCTTGAGTTTGAATCTCGTGTGGATGCTGCTCTGTCAAGAAAGAAAATTGACATACAGGAGGCCATTAAAAATCCTCCCTCGATTCAGAAAACGCTTCGGATCTATGTATTCAACACTTTTGCTAACCAAATTCGCACAATTCCTATGAAGCCAAATGCTGACCCTCCTACTTGGACCCTCAAGATAGTCGGAAGGATTTTGGAAGAGGGAATAGATCCTGATCAAGCTGGGATGATGCAGAGATCAAGTTCCTTATACCCAAAGTTCTCATCTTTCTTCAAAAGAGTCACCATTTCCTTGGACCAAAGACTATATCCGGAAAACCATATCATTATGTGGGATAGTGCTCGATCACCTACACCTCAAGAGGGCTTTGAAGTTAAGAGGAAAGGTGATAAAGAATTTACAGCAAATATACAGTTAGAAATGAATTATACTCCTGAGAAATTTAAGCTATCACCAGCATTGATGGAAGTTCTTGGTATTGAGGTTGATACCCGCCCTAGAATCATAGCTGCTATCTGGCACTATGTAAAGGCCAGAAAGTTGCAGAACGCAAATGACCCTTCTTATTTTCATTGTGATCCACCACTCCAGAGAGTATTTGGGGAAGAAAGTTTGAAATTCACTACTGTGTCACAGAAGATATCAAATCATTTGTCTCCTCCACAGCCTATACATTTGGAGCACAAGATCAAGCTTTCAGGGAATAATCCAGCTGGAAATGCATGCTATGATGTGTTGGTGGATGTTCCATTTCCAATCCAGAAGGAATTGAGTGCGTTATTAGCCAACACTGAGAAAACCAAAGAGATAGATACCTGTGACGAAGCAATTTGTGCTGCTATAAGAAAGATCAACGAGCACCGCAAGAGGCGGGCCTTCTTTCTTGGCTTCAGCCAATCACCAGTGGAATTTATTAATGCTTTAATTGAATCTCAAAGCAGGGATCTGAAGCTTGTGGCAGGGGAAGCAAGTCGCAGTGCAGAAAAAGAGCATCGGTCGGAATTCTTCAATCAACCGTGGTAAGCTCATCAACTACTAGCTCCTGATAAGTTATTTCTTCATGTTCTCATAAAGAAAAAGAGGAGGGAACAAAGCAATGTGACCCTCACTGTTGAAATGAGTGTACACAGCTAATGTTTGAAGTTTGTGATTGATTTAGTGGTAGGAAACACTTATATATCAACAACTACTTCAAAAATGTTGTTGTACTTGTACTGGGTATGTACCGGCTATGAATTCGGCTCCAGTATGGCAACATATGTACCGGGTATGCCAAAAAAAAAGTACTGTGTACTTTTCCAATTATTGGGTACGGTACCAGTATGTTTTGGGCACGGCCATTGGTGGACACAAGGGGCTGGCAAGGGCCACGGTCCCCCCAACAATACTAATATTTTATGTTATGATCTAACATGTATTCTTTGTCTCTTATAAGCTAAAAATAGTATTGTATTTGGCATTTATGTAATGCAGTCCAAAAAATATAAAAATAAATAAATTTATTGTAGTACGACAGGCGTACCCATACTCTCTTTTTCTAGGTTTCATTGTACCGCAGTGTACCCTATCCGCACCTGTGCTTCACAGATATATTGATGCCTATGCTCACTTTACTAAATAAAATAGATTTTTGGGATGGCAATTAATTTATTTAAGGAAAAAAAAAAGACAATAGTTATCAGCTTCCAATGCCATAACTCTAAGCTTGTCATATGATGGTTAATCTGCCACATGTTAGCTAGTGGCCAAGTTCATTCCCCAATGGTACCATATTAAAATTTGTGGATGATCTCATGATGGTATATGTCAGCGTATATGTCAGCATCGGTGAGCCTAATATTTGGAATATTTTGTTGGTACTTTTTCTGATCTCTTTATCATGATTAATTATGCTTTGTGGATTAAATAGGGTTGAAGATGCTGTGATTCGGTATCTAAATCGCAAACCAGTTGCAGATGGGCCTGGAAGCACATGAATTTAGGGATCATGGAACTGCTGCTGATGGGCACTTCTTCTGAGCTTACATTCAACTATCTTTTTGTCATCTCTTTTGGAAGTGCTTTGGATGTAAGCTTTTACCTTTTCATAGTTAGATGGGGAGGAAAGTTGTATGTTTACAACAAGAAAATGAACTCTCTAGCCCATTTAGGCATTTCTTTCGTTGTTGCTCAGGTTCATTGTACTGTGATTATTCTAATTTTAACAAACAGGTATCATCGTCTATCCTAGCGCACTGTCCAAATCATCTGTGATAATTTTGTGAATTGTTACACTTCAACCTTGTTTCAGTTTACAGTAGCCTCATATTTGTGTGTTTATGGAATTTTATGATGGAATGAGGTTTCTAAATTCATAGCCATTGTCCATATGAGCATAGAAGGCCACACCACACCACACCACCGTGCCTTGCCACTCACAGTGACCACCCCCAACCAACGAATGGAAGAGCCTACACAGCCACCGGCACTGCCTATTGTCACCACCATTGAATTAGTATTTGCTGCGTCTGATTGCCAAAATGATTTCCGATATGAGAAACAAAAGTTGCAAATTCCCTTTCAGATTACCAAAAATGGTAAAATTCCTCTCATAACGCACCCATACATTGAACTACCATACTACCACCAACTTTATTGTCACCACGCCCATCAACTTCCCCCCTTCCGCAACCACTTCTATGACAACACCTCTCTCCCCGCCCTCACCATTGCAACCACGAAGGCCAAAATTGCTCAATTTCATTACTTAAAAGAACGAACCTCGTTGATTTCATGAAAAATACGCCACCATGGAAATTTACTCTTGCTTCTCTCTATACCCACACAAATGATACTTCTCTTTATAACAATTCTACTCCATTGTAAAATTACCACTAAAGACAAAGAATCTTAAATCTCAATAGCACAATTTCTATCCATCGTCACTCCTCTTCCTCGCTACAACAATCCCATCTAGGAACCCCCAATGGCCCAATCCACTCCCCACCTCATTCCCTCTCTCTGTCTCTCGCTATGACAATCCCATCTAGCAACCCCAAATGGCCCAATCCACTCCCCACCTCATTCCCTCTCTCTTACTCATTGGCAACCTACTCCATAACCCAATTTTGCTAACCCCCAATGGCCCAATCCACTCCCCACCACATTAACTCTCTCTTAGTCATTGGTAACCTACTCCATGCCTAATTTTGCAAAGTACACAAATTTATGAACTCTCTCACATGAAGTGTGTGGGACCCATACACTCAAGTGAGAGAGGAGTAAACTTGTGTACAAATTTTATACAATTTTTTTCCTCTATACCCTCTCTCCCATTCTTAGGTTCCTCCCT
>JAOTRH010000001.1:27198127-27205627 GCA_034768845.1 Heliamphora exappendiculata
ATTTAAAAAATATTTATTTTTTGTATTCGGTGCAACAATAAGGAGCGGAAAAGTTGATACAATTTTCATCCGCTAGTTATTGAAATGTTTTTTCAAAAAAATACGTGCAAAAACAAGACAGAAAAAAATTGCCATCGCAAGGAGTAGTACGAACCTCCCGTGTTATCGAGAAGAGAATCAGCACACACTGTAAGATTACAGACCTTCGAGGCTTCCACTTTCTCTCAAACAAGGAAAATTTAATGGCGGGAAAAGATGAAGCCGCAGAAGCTTCTAAAGCAGCTTCAGTAAGATTATCACCCACGTCGCCTTCGAGATCGGAAAAAATGGAAGAAGAATCCGAGGTCTGTTGGAGAAAAGAAGTCGATACGAAACTAAAGAGGCTACATTCTCTTCTCTTTGGAGCCGACCTTGCTCTCGAGAAGGGAGATTTCACTTCGGCCCTAGTGCTTGGTCTCCGCCTCGTCGGTTTCCTAGATTCCCATTCTCACACCGACGTTGATGAGGCTTTCATTCGACCTATTCGACGCGAAGCCTTATCCAAGATCGATAGCGCTCGCCGCTCTCTCATTCAAGAATCGGATCGGTGCGTATATACATAGATTTATGTAATGCTGCCTTCGCTGATTAGCAAACTTTTTATTCTTTCTTTAGTTATTGAGAACTGGATTTCTTGGATCATTATTAGAACTATTTGTGAAGAAATTGTGATCTGGATTCTCTTCCATATGTTATTCACATGGAGGTGAAACTTCAAAATACTTAGTAGGGTTTTTGGAGCTCTTTTTGTTTATTATTAATAATTTCGGATCACCAAAGTCAATTAATACCTAGATATGACACGAGGAACTCAACATGCTGGTCGGTCCTGTGGATTGTTTCTAGGGGAAGAACCAATTGTTATCAAACTAGACGAAGGTATTAGAATGACGAAGCTTCCAATCTGCTGGAGAAGAGTTTAACAAAATTCGGTCTCAATTTAGATGAATTGACACTTTAGTATTTGGGAATAGGTTGCCTTTGACAACATTTCTTGCACAACTTGATTCTCTTCCTGCATTTATCTTTTCCTCTCCTTCAATTTAGGTGCTACTGAGAATGAGAAGATGATTGTTTGGTTTATGTCAATTTCCGGCTGATTTCATGAATTATTCTTCATTATTAACGATAACATGTGTTCTATATGTCTCCAGCCAAGCATTTGAACAAGCCGGCAGAGATCCAGACTGTGTTTTTGGCAAGAATGGAAATATGGACATTGAGAAAATTAAGCAGTCAAAGTATTTTCAAATCCTTTTTCAGCAGTCTAAAGGAAGAACTTTTAATGAAGTGGTATGAAGTTCTACGTGGTGGATCATTCTCCTGCATATCCTCAATTCACCATGCTGCATATGCATGCTTTAATGGACAATTGTTTTTAACCTTTGAGAATGGGCTGATTCATAATCTTAGATTCCGTGATCATTTTTTGTCATAATTCCAGATCTCATGAATATTGCCATTTATCTCAGGGGGACCAATTGGACAAGCAGGACAAGTTAGGTTGCAAGACCTCAAAAGTTCTGACACAAGCAAAGTTGACATTCATGTTTGGAAACAGCATTTCCAGAGTAAATAACAGCCCGCCATGCAAGAGTTTTCTGAATTTTAAAAGTAACATTTCTGAGGACTGCACTATCATAGAAAAAACTCACTCATTTCACAACCTTCCCAAAGGTCAAGGTATCTCTGCATTTTCAAAAGGTGAAGAGGAAGAAAGATCTCATGGAAATAATTTTGGAACAAAACGTACGCACTTGGAGATCAGTGGCCTAAGAAATGAGAATCTTAAGTTACCAGCAAGCAATGAAGAAGCGAACACTGACGTTTCTGGCAATGGATTTGTAACTGCCAGGGCAAAATTGGTAACAGTTTTAATTATCCCAACCGTTTTTCTTTGACATGCTACTACCATTAGAGATTGTCAGAAATTTACTTGTCTTCATTTGTATGTTAGTTTACTTTCTTCATTTGTATATTGGTTTACTCTCTTCATTTGTATGTTAGTTTACTTTGGCAATGAAGTTGTTTTCACTTAGCATGCAATAAGAGACACCAGCGTAGAGGGCCCAACAGAAATATCAACATCAAGCTTATATGACTAATGCACCCACTCACAGTGCTTAGATTAGCTTAAAAGAAGCTTGTTGTGCACATTTTCCTTTCTAATATTGTTACAAACTTACAATGACATATTAATTCAAAAAACGGAGCTGGATGCCATAATAACCTTAATTACTTTTGGAATAAGCTTGGCCCTAGGGGTTGCACAGTTATAATTTGATTCTGCTTTGGTAAAATGCTCTTATAGACATTTACTAAACTGTCCGTAGACATCTAAATCAGTCATGATTCATGAAATATCTGAAAATGCCGCCCAGCTTTTCTTCTCGTTGTAGATCAAGGAACTGGCAAGTTAAAGAAAAGCTCGTGCAAGCTGAATTTGCAACGGAACAGTTGTGCTAAAAATGATTTCTTTTCCCCTCAAATGTCAAATTGTAATATCATAATTGTCACACGATCTGAAATGGAAGCCTACTCATATCTATCTAATATTGGAGAGAAAAGGAAGCTACATTATAATTTTATTACAAGTATTATTAATTTATTAGATCAATATTTGCAATGTGCTATATGGTGTTTTCTATTAAAAAACAAATTAAATGCCTTCCCTTAGTCATGTTAATTACCTTTATGCCATAGGAAATGGATGCAAGGCAAAGGCGAGGGTTTGTAGGATCCCCGGGTGCTTCTATCTCACCACAAAGTGATAATAATGCAACCAATAGAGGTTATGGTGCCAGATCTTATGGATTTTCACGCCGTGGAATTCGTGGTAATTTTGTCCCCCCTATTAGATCTAATGGGGGTAATGCCGGTAATATGACTTCACGTGTTGCAGGAAAGGGTGACGATGGATTAGATGACTCGACAAAGAGATGGTTAGTTCTGTGTACTTGTTTTTCTTTAAATAGAAATGTGGGCTAAATTCATCTTCATCTCAATGGCTCTGGGCAAGGACGATGTTGGATTGTGCTTTTGAAGTCATGTTCTAACATATAATCTCTCATGATTTTTAGTTTGGACATGTTATGTGGTCCTGATGGAGAAGTTCCTGAAAAGTTAAGGAATTTAGAACCTCGTCTGATTGAACATGTCAGTAATGAAATAATGGATCGGGATCCAAATGTTCGCTGGGATGATATTGGTAACATAAGATGCTTCAGACTTTTATATGTTCAGTTCTTTTTTTCGTTTTAATCAAGTTTGATATTTGGAAGTTTCTTGTAAGTAATTGTCCTTGTCAATACTGCAGCTGGGTTGGATCATGCTAAAAAATGTGTTACAGAGATGGTGATATGGCCCTTATTACGTCCTGATATATTTAAAGGTTGCCGCTCTCCGGGGAGAGGCCTTCTGCTGTTTGGGCCTCCAGTAAGTATTTAATCCAATGTGTAAAAGTATTGCCAGATGACTGTATATTCAGTTCGATCTCATGTCTTAGGGAACAGGTAAAACGATGATAGGGAAAGCTATAGCTGGAGAGGCTAAAGCTACCTTTTTCTACATATCGGCTAGTTCGTTAACAAGCAAATGGGTAAGCGTCATTTATGCGATTATTGCTTTGTCAATTTATTGCCCCCCGTTCCCAAGGATTTTTTTTGAATGATTTGTTGTTTTGTTTGAACTTCATACCCGTTTTGTCTCCGGATTTTCTGATTGTGGTGTGAAAATAATTCAAGAGTTATAGGTTTGTTCCTATGTTCAGTCTTAAATATCTAACCTCATGAATTCTTCTTATCTGGGCTTGATAAATTGGTGCTGCACATCTAATGTGAAGCACGTTAGACATGAATTAAACTTTTCACTCTAACAAGATGCTCAAGCTGATTCTTCGCTTTGAAAATTCTCAAGTAAAGTAGATAAACCTGCATTGACATTCAAAATACTATAACTGCTTGGTCCAATACTCTGATTGGTACGACTTGAAGGCGCGCTGAACAGTCAACAGTCATCATTTTACTTTCAATGATGGTGATTGTGCCTTGCATATCTAAGCAGCTAGGTAAATGCCTTAAGTACTGGAAATGCATTATCTATTGGGTTTCACATACCATAGACATAGTGTAACACCCCGCTCCCGCAAGGCACCAAACCTGAACAAAGGGATGTGATCTCGCCACAGACCGGCGGCCAAAGAGAAAGACAAAGAATAAAGATATTAAGAGACCAAACAAAAACTTCTAAGCAACCACAACACCTTAATATCAGTAGAGGTATACATGAGTCACTAGGGATTCGCCATCCCAAGGGCATACATTATTTCTAAAACATCAAAAACCTCTAGGGTCTTATACATGAAGTTCTGCCAAAACTAAAACTAAACAAAAGGAAATTGAACCAAAACTACTCGACGACGCCTGTGGTGGACCAACTCTTAGCCGTTCCTGGTATCTGCAACCACAGAGGTTACAGGAGAGCGCATTTAGCATTATCATGAACAGAAAAGACATATCACAGATTATACAGAACCTTCTCAGTATTGCAAACAAAAATATGTTCCTGACTCAACAGCCATAAATTTAAAATGCATGACCACTTTATCAAATCTAGACTCAAACCCCAACAGTGCCCAAATAGTTGTCAACCTCACGACCGAGAGTTCCGACGGTACCGTAACCTCAATTCTCAATGCACGGATAGTAACGTGATGGAATGAGGGCCACTCTCCACCAAGCACGAGTGGTATGTGCTGTTCGGGACTTAGCCAGCAATGCATTTAAGGCAAAAATCCCCGTTCAACGGGAAACCTCCCCTATATGGATAAATGAAAAATCCATAGTTGGGTAACCTCCCTCATAAAGGGATATAAAATGGTCGAAAACTCTTGTAACTTAGTACTTTGGAACAACTACACAATATCAACCATACTTTCATAATAACATCATGCTAGCTCAAAATAACATAGATAGCACACTTGAATTAAAAACATCATGGCATTTAAAAATAACAGGTTCATGCAATCGTCAAACTGGCCATAGTTCAAATCATGTGCTTCAAAGCATTTTCAAATATCATTTATATGAACTCAAGTTCAAGATAATGGCTAAACACTCTCACCTTATCTTATATGTATACGAACTAAGCCTTTGTCAACGAGCTAAGCTTGCTCCTCGGGTAACAAAACTTCCATGCCTAGCAAGCAAACATGACTTAACCGTCAACACGGAGTTCTACCCCTCTTAGAACGTGAAATACTAAAACGATTTTGACCATTGAATGTTTTTCTTGATTTTAGGGACCATGGCTACTTTCTTTTTAGGTTTAAGGGGTACTGCGCGCTTGCCCAATCCTTCACTTGTTTAAGGATTTAACTTAATCATTTATTACTCTCTTCCAAATACTAAATTCTAAGGTACCGTAACATTTTGAGGTGTTTAGACTTGGAGTTGGAATATAATTTTTGGTGACAATTTAGATTAAAATATTCCCTACAATTTTTATGTTTTACATCAAGGCCAAAACCTAAGGCAATTAAGTGAAAAACTTGACAAAAACGAAAACGGTTCAGCACTTGCTCAGAGAATTGGTCAAAAAAAGTGTCTATGTTGGTCTCGATTTTGGGGTATCAGATCAAGTCCAAATGAGCCCATTTTTTAGTATGTTCTAGTTCAACATGTCCCCTACAAGTTTCATGTTTAGAGTTAAGGGTAATTGTTTGGAACAAGTTAGACTTTTTAGCCATTTTAGAAAATAGGTTCTGTCAGTCGCCAAAACTCAGCAGAGCCGGTTTTGGACAGAGGGTTTGAAACGGTTTTGGAGAATCATCCCGAAGTTTTAAGGTCTAATTTTTGGATAGCAAATACTTCAATATGTTAGCTACAATGTTCATGTAGACCACTTTTGTAATAGGTCACTAAAAATAGGAGATTTAGGCTACACAAAAATATGTGACAGAAGTGTCTCTTGAGGGTTGAAACACAACAGAGAGTTTCAAAGGAGCTTTGATCTATCAAACTCATTATTTTGTGCTCATTTTTTGTGGGTAGCTCGACACACATGTTGTCTACAACTTTCATGTTTTGGTCAAAACTCAGGTCTCATTTTAAACTAGGGCTTTTAGGTCTACATTGTTGACTGGTCTGAAACCAACACACTTTGATAGAATTGCAATATCTCGATTTCTACTTACTCAAATGAGTTCAAACTAATTTTGGATGAAAAATAACACAAAAACCTAGGTCTGGATATAAAGAACACACTTATAGCATTTTTCTACATTGAGTTATGATATTCCAAATATCAGGGCAGAAAGGTTGAAAGGTTCAAATTGCATACGCTTTTTCGGTTCATTTTCGATTCTTGATCTTTGATTTGTGTTTGAAATTGATGAAAGAAATATTTGATATGTATAAAACCAGATGTGTTAGAGCCTTGATTACCTTGTTTAGAAGTTGTTTGTTGGTGATGAAAAGCCTCGGACTTAGCTTTAGCTCCATGGATCCTCCTCCTTCTTCCTTCTTCTTTCTTCTCTTTTCTTCTTGTTCTTCTCTCTCTCTATATATATGTATATGCACGAAATTTATGAAGAGAATTGGTGGGTTGGGTCTCTTTTTATTGCCAAAAGTCAAATAGGAAGCTTCCTAGGAAGTTTCCTTAACCATAGGTTAACTAACCTTAATTACTTCAAACTTAACTTGAGTTTGTAAAACTTGCTCACCAAATTTTGGCACATTCTCCTAGGTTAGCCACTTGAGTCTGTATATATATATATATATATATATATATAAAAATAATTTTTTTATTTAATTATAGGAGAAAATTCGGGTATTTTCACATTGGTTTGTTTTCTTGATTTTTTTCGAGCGTAACTCTTGTCTTAAACGACTTGGACTTGTAACTTTGAATTCTTATCCTCAGCATTAGAGTTTTAATATATGCTTGTGTGGTTCTCCCTCTTTCCCGGGTCTCGGGCTCGAAAGGTTAAACGATCGGGCCGATTCTTCTTACCGAACTTAGGTTCCAGATTTCGTTTCTTTTGAGATTTTTTTCTTTTGTATTTGTATCTTTGAGTTTGGGTTATTACACATAGTCCCCCTATGTAAGGAGGAATTTGGATAATCTCTGCTGCATGCCTGCAGCTATCTTGGTAGTGCATCATAGCATGATGTTAAGCAGATGTCTGTTGCTTTGTATATTGCATACACACAAATCTAATGCATTCGGCTCACTAAATGTCAGTTGGTGATTGTAGATAGGCGAGGGTGAAAAGCTAGTGAGAGCACTTTTTGGAGTTGCCAGTTGTCGCCAGCCAGCTGTGATATTTGTTGATGAAATAGATTCGCTTCTGTCTCAGGTATGTTAGGTTCTGATCCTCTAAATAGAAGGGGAACATGGGATTCTGTTACATCAACTGGCCTTGAGTATGTTCCACAGGATCCCATTGTATTTTTTTTTCAA
>JAOTRH010000001.1:27208127-27236158 GCA_034768845.1 Heliamphora exappendiculata
TTTTTAGCTGCTTGGTTAAAAAAACCAAAAAGCTTGTGAGCAAATCAGGCCTTGAGGGTGTTTGTCAAAAATTATTTTTTAACTTTTAGCTTATAGCTCAACAAAAAGAGAGAAAATTCTGAACATGTGTTTATAGGTTTTTGCTTGTAGTTTTTGATTTTAAATTAACAAATACAAATTCTACAACTTGAAATTATAAGCTTAATGTTATAATAAATATTTGTAAATTTGTAATTTCTGCTTTAAGTTTATAATTCTGGTTACAATATACGCCATCTAAACACGCACACATCAAAAAGCTGAAATTATTCAGTACTGTGTGAATAAAAAATTTGTCTTATTAGGATTTATGTTTGACGAATAAAAACCACATGCTTCCTTTTTCCTTAATTCTTTTTGTTTTTCCCTCCACATGGTCCAAACCATTTGCTCTGGATGCCCTTGTGCCATCTCAAGCTGCCGTGACTGACCATTATTAACTAGCTTAGAAGAAAAGTTCAAACCCCAGCGTTACATTGTTAAATTTTGGTCGGCCAAGTGATCATCTAATGCATTTTTTATGTGGTCAATGAATATGTTTCTTAAAAAAGAAATGTTTTTGTATTTAAATTTTAAATTTAGTTCAGCATTATCATAAGTTACAAGTCCAGTCCAACCTTAATAAAAGAACGTAAAGGCGCTTATACGGCTGATGAAGGATCTGATGATGCTTTAAAACATATTCCTGGCCATCTGAAAAACTACTCGTGGAAATGTGCAGCGCAAGAGACACGCATGTGTATTCAGACCTCTGACTTTCTCACAGGGATCCAAGTCTTCTCCATTTTCATATAATTTCTATGGTGAACCCTTCTTGATGATTTAATTCATTTATGTTATTAAATAGATAACTAGATGATTTGATCACATAAACTTTAAAAAAATTGTAAAATCTATTTTCAAAATTATATTTGTCGTCCATTTTTTTCCAATTACCTTAATGTTTTATATGTATATATAAAATATCATAAAACATAAATAGAGAAATCTCTATTTATTTAGAAGAAGCAGAAAAAAAATCTGGCTAATTGTTAGTAATTGTTCCGTTCCATTTGTTCGTCCGCTCACAATCAAGTTGTTTCAAAACTCTTGGAAGTTACACGATTAAGTTTCATTTCTAAATAGTGGAGCTAAATAGAGGAGGCTTGCATAATTGTGTGGATCCCAAGAATTTGGGACACAGCTCACCATGCATAGTGCATTTATATAAACAAGTTTATAAGTGCATTTGTAAGTGTATTTATATACTTTTTTTTAACAAGTATACCGAGCTTTTAACAAGTTGAGCCGAGCTTATATGAGTCAGGTTTGTTTAATAAATAAGTTTAATTTTGTGTTCATGAACAGTGCATTTATTAAATGAATTGAACTTAAACAAGCTTAAATTGAGCTGAGCTCGAGCTGTTCATCAACTGTTTGGTTTATTTGCACCCCTAATTAAAATTATCAGACTAAACTCTCCCGATTGAACGTTTCTTTCCTGATGTTGGGCTTTAACATCTTTTCTTTTCTTACTAAAATGTTGTTGCCTTTGTTCATCTCTCTTGTTTAACTCGCGTCCTATTTTGTTATTACTATAAAGTGCCTCATTTTTTTAATTTTTTACTGAGATGTTAGCTATTTGTTTGCATAAATTTTCTTGGGTGGCCAAGAAAATCTTCAATTCTATAAGGGTGGGTTGAGTTGGCCAAGCTCATATTTTGCATTGGCGTTAACACGCTCATAATTATCCTTCTTATCTTCTCCCCATTAATATTTGCTTGAGAAGTTCATTATTAACTTTACAGTATAACTCTTTTATTTTTGTAAAATATCCACTAATTAGCCTGCCTCTTTGATTGATGGACATTAACTCATTTTTTTAGGAGCTTAAGTCGGGTATCATTTGTTATTGAAAATAACGGTGTAAAGGTGTCTCATGTTGCCTTGAATATTTATTCCTTATGCCTCTAAGCAATTCAACGGAGTATGTAAATAATTCGCCAATCCATTTTAATCCAACTCAATCCATGCGGGTTATGTGAGTGAGTAGATTGAGTGAAAAAAAATGAAGAGGATAGATTGGTTGTGAATTTATATTTCTTCAATCTGTTATTAACCTAATTCATCTATAATATGTATTAATTATCGTATTTTTACATATGACGAATTTTAAGCTCATATACATATTTATATTTATATTCATATATTTTTGTAATATTTTATAAAGAACAAATTAAAATATTTAGGATTTTAGTCACCATTTTATGTATTATGAATATTTTTTTCAATTAGTATGCTTTATAAATATTATTATTAACGATATTTAATTATGTTATCACTATTATTATTGTTGAATGATTGATGATATTTTTAATTAGTTTTTTGCTTGACTGTGTTAAAAATATAACTTTTTTTTTGAAAAAAAATTTAATAGGTATTTTTATTTTTTAGAAACAAATTTAATAAAATAATTTCAAAACATTATAATTTTTTAATCCGCAAAACCCTTTAAACTGCAAAAAAAAGTATCATTCACCTCGTTAATTTAGATGATTTGTGGGTTGGTGTTAGGTTTAAAATAATAGTTACTCACCCAGGATGAGTTGGTTGAAAATCTTTTTTTTACCCACTTCAATTCAAACTGCACACATCCTTACAACTCATTCTTAATTGATTTGAGTACATACATTGCCTTAAAAGCCTTACCCTTCTACTTCTCATTAGCGTCAGGTGCTGTGATCTCACTTTCACTAATAACTTTCCACAAGTCTTGTTATTCCATGTAAGATTTGATATGATTCCGCCAACTCTAATAGTTGTGGTTGTTGACTCTCTTAACTTTGCTTTGTTCACAAGATATGCCATTGGGACTTGGTGTAATCTTTCCATTTCACCAAGTAAGCCCAAATCACATCCACAAATTCCACAGCTCTGATTGTGCATGATTTCCTCAAGAAACTGTCTCAATCCACTTTGCTCCGATACCAAATTATCGAGTTGGGAACGTAATAAAAATATTTTTTTATTAAGGCCCTTTTTTATGAAAAATATTTTATATCAAAAAATACTTTTGATGTAAAATAATTTTGTGAAAATAATTTTTTTCTTTTTATTTCTTAGTGTTTGGTTGACACTTAGAAAAAGATTTTTAAAACAAAAAGCAATACAAAAACAACCCAACAAAAGATAATAGTGATCGCAGCCATAGCTGCAACAGCCCCAACAATTTGAACAGCGGGATAAAGCTGTGGATTGTGTGCTCTTGCCTATGTGGTCTGGTGGTTGATCAGTATGTTGTCGTGTTGAATGTTCCAGAGGAAACTTGAAAACTCAAAAATTACTTACGGAATTTGTCAATTTTGATCTTAGGACATAAAAATCTTTACTAATAAAATATTTTACATGATTTTTATTGAACCAAACAATAAAAAATATGTAAAATATTTTACTAGAGAATATTTTGCATTGAGGCTCCATTTGTTTCTATGGGAAAATATTTTTATGAAAATTATGTTTTAGAAAATATTTTTTACTTGTTTGGTTGCTATTTTGAATGCGATGGTGTTGGTGGATGTGGTAGTGTTAGAATTAGTGCAGTGGATTGGTAGAAGCAATGGTGGCAGTAGCGACGGTGTCCTTCGAACCTTGACCCTTAGACTTTCGATTCCCGACTCTCGATCCTCAACTCTCGAACCTCCGACCCTTTAGCCTTAACCTCGAATCTCGGCCCCTAAGCTCGTGACCTTAGGCCTTTGGACCCTTGGGCCCTAAACCTCGACCCTCAACCCCATACTCTAAACCCCCAATCGGAACCCTCGTACCTTGGGCCCACAACCTTGGGCCTTTGGACCCTCATACCCTAAACCTCGACCCTCAACCCCCAACCCCGGGCCTCAAACCCTCAATCGGAACCCTTGTACCTTGGGCCAACAACCTCGGGCTTTTGGACTCTTAGACCCTCAGCCGCAGACTTGAGTCTCCGACACCACTAATCTTGCTACCACCTCCATCGTTGCAACTAACACCACCATCGTAAAATAATGCATGTCTTTTGTTTTGTAAATTAATTTTGGTCCTATAAAGTAAAATATTTTATTGAAAATATATTTTACGTTAATTTTATCAAATCAAACAATGAAAAATAAATAAAATATTTTATCAAAAAGTATTTTTATGTTGAAATAGAAGAAGCCCCAAACAAACAAAACCTAAGCAATTGGTTTTACAGTAAACATAGTAGAACTACTTTTATTTTACATACAATTTTATTCATTATCTTATGGTACTAAGGTACTATTTGTCTTCTCTATTCGATCAAATGTTCTTAAGTCCTCTCTATTTTCAATTTAGAAATCAAACAAGCTCAAATACCCATGTTTGTTTTGGGATACCAAGAGGAACTGAACTAGACTAAAAGAATATGTGAAATTTATATTTTAAGAATTTATTTTTTTTGATTGTTAGTTCTATATTTGGTTCCTCCTATTAGACTAATAGTTTGATATTCACAAGATAGGTTATCTCACCCCTCTCGGAAGATTATTTGTTTTTCACTTAATTATTATTTTTTCTTTATCTAATAGTAAAAAATAATTTTTTAACTATTATCTCATATTTTCTCATTTTGACCAAATATGGTACAAATAATAACACGGTGTATAGAATTCTATTTATTATTCCATGTTTTTTGGGATAGAACTTGGTACAATTTTTGGATATATTTTTTGAGTAGTTATATTCGTTACTTATGTTATGTTAGAGTTTTAACTATTATATTGTATTATTTTATTTTATAGTAAAATCGCCTCAATTTGTGAACAGACCTTAGTTTTAAATGAATTATGTAAATTGCGTATTTGTGATTTGTATTATTTTTTCGTTTCTTCCGTAACATCATTATTAACTCCAAAATGTATGCACTCACGAGATTGTACTTGTGGACATTCAAGATAATTTTTACTCAAGAACTTGGTAAAATATGGGAACGGTGACGCTGGAGAATCTAGTTAACGGCTCTTTAGCCTATAAAAAAATTTAAAATGTATATAAATACATATTCAACAAGAGGTTTGAAGCAACATCCATAACTGTTTAAATGGTTTCAATTGTGAATTTAATAAAAATAAAGAAATAATTCTTTGTCTAGCATTCTTTACCCCAATTATGTTTCACATCAACCATCGCGGTTTCATCCAAACACACACATGAATTTTTTTTGTTGAACTCAGAGGTTAAATTTACATTTACATTTACACGAGAAATAGCAATTAGATGGACGATTCTCCCTTTTGGTCGTAGGGATAGAGGGGACTGCTCAGAAGCATTCCAGACGAACCTAATTATCTCGGAGTTACATGAGGGAGGGAGGTAGAGAGAAGACTTTGTCTAGTTATTGTAGTAAAAACCAAACCGCCCTAAGCGCAAATTCAATTGCTGACCCAATTCTAATGGGAATGGTTTTGTGTGCAAATATTATCTGTAACGAAAATATTATATGTTCCAACATATTAAAAGTTGTTGGGTCATGTAAGAATATTTTTATATATATAAATTTCAAGCCATATTTAATGGCTATTAATGCATTAAAAATAAAAAGATATAATTTTCTGATGATAGTGAAGATGGAAAGTATTGACTAATTGCAAGGTCCTGTATCACTGGTGTATTTATGAATTAGCTCTATTTTTTTTTCAAAATTGATTAAATGAGCGATTCACTAAATCAATTTTTATGTGAGAATTTAAGTATTCTACAATTTTTTACCGGGTCAATTGCGAATTATAATTGGAGAAGAGTGAGTAATTTGAAGGGAAAAATGAGACTTTTTGGTAAAAAAAAATAAAGAAAGTGGGAGTAGGGAGAGAGTTGTTGAATTTCGGAAAAAGGCAATGGAACTGATAGAATGTGGCTTTTGCCTTTTGGTTGGAGGGGAAAATTGACAGATGAGAAAAATATTTGTGGAGCCACATAACTTGTTCTTGGCATTAGTAGCTTCCCATAGAATTATATACTTCTTTTAATCATTATTTCCGCACTCTTCTTTTTTTATTTGCACTATCTTTTTTGATTTTATTGTATTTGCAATATTACCATTTTATTTGTTTAATTTTTCACGTATGAAAAGACAAGACAGTACTATAAATTCACATGAATAAAGAAAAAAAAAAAGAGTGCAATAATCAATCACCATAAAAATTATCAATAATTACTCATGAAAATTTAATTTTAATTATTTGCGTCATAATTGTCAAATCAAAAATCAAAATAAATAAATAAATATTAATATATATTATACAATAAGAATATAATTACATAATCTAAATGTGAAAACATTTACTTTCATCATAAATTTTTTTATAGCTCAAATCGAATTAATTATAAGATTTTTTAAAATATATTATATATTCTTTTTTGAAAATCAGAAAATGAACAAGAAAATTTTTAAAAAGAGTAAAATAAGATAAGAGGAATTAAATATAGAACACTTCAAAACATATTTGGCATGTTTTTAGCTAATAAATAACAATTTTGAAAAGATAACGTGGAACCATTAATTGAATTTAATAATTAAACTCATATCATTTTAAATTATATTTATTTCACTAAAATATAAATAATTAATTGATCAGAATTAATATTTTCATTTTAAACACTCTAAATAGATGCATTTCATATTTTTAGCTAAGAAATAAATAAGAAAATGAGTTAAGAACTTACTTAGGTTATTATTAAGTTATCTAACCAAATGAGAAATAAATTATGCATACTTATTTTTTATTTTCATAATATGCACGAGTTGTATTAAGTCATTTTCAAAAAAAAATAAAAAAGATAAATAAAAAGTTTAAAATGAGAATTTAACGAATAATAAATAGTGAATCGATTTGTAAATCAAATTATAAATTTGCATATATATGTATACTCCAAACACATGTGAACATAGAATGAACAATTGATATATAATTTTTAAAAAAAATATCTGGCTTGTATATGCAAAAGAACCCGCAAGATCTAAGCAGATGTGAACTTGAAACGAACGACCAGATATAATTAAAAAAAAATTAAGAAAATGGCCTGTATGTGGACTGGCTAAGAGAACTAGATCTTAGCCGTTGATTACTCTGACTTATTTAATCAATTTTTGGGGTATTACGAACAATGGGTTTTTGTCTCCAGCGTACAAAAACCTTGAAACCGCCGGCCATATGAGCGGTCAAAAGCGGCACGAAGACTGGATTGTTCAAACCGGACGGCCTGATCTCAAACCGCTCGAGTATTGAAGCTACTACGTACTTCATTTGAATGAAGGCCATTTCTCGCCCGAGGCACACTCTTGGACCGGCTTGGAAAACCGGGAACTTGTAGGGGCATTCCTTTTTAAGCGCTCCTCTTCTCTCTTTGTCCGGTTCAAGAAACCACCTGTCCGGTCTGAACTCAAACCGGTCGTCACCCCATAACACCTTCATCCTCCCCATCCCATAAGGGAAAAAAGTCACTCTATCTCCGGCTTGAACCGGTGTCCCGTCCGGCAACAAGTCGTCGTCGACGGCGTGCTTCGAGTCCCACGCCACCGGAGGGTAAAGTCGCATGGATTCACAGAGACATGCCGTCAAAAATCTCAATTCCTTGAGTGCTTCGTAATGCGATAACTTCTTGTCATCGTCCTCAACAAACCCTAGCTCCTTCAACACCTCTTGTTCTACATCGGGATGGCGGGAGAGAAGGTAAAAGAGCCACGTCATCGCCGCCGAGGTGGTGTCTCTCCCCGCCATTACGAAGCTCACTGCCGTGTCTCTTAGGAACGTCTCGTCGTGTCCGGCCAATATCAGTTTTGACAAGAGATCTTCCCCCTGAGTCTCTCCGTCATCGACAATTGCCTTTCGTTTGTCGCGAATTATCTTCGTTACGAAGGTTTGGATTTCTTCAATGGCGTTTCTGAGTCTTCGCTCCGAACCAACTCCGAGCATTCTCTTGATCTTCCACATGACAACCAACGGCTCTGACGCTCGTCGCGCGCTCATTTCCGATGCCACATTGAACGCTCTCGCGAGCGACGAGATTGACAGAGAAGGATCCAGGCTGCCAGGATCAATCCCTAACGAAACCCTGCAAACGATATCGAACGCGACGCCTCGCAAGAGCTCCTGCAAGTCCACAACCTTGTCGTTGTCGTTGTCGCAGTCCATTGCCGCAGCCTCCATCGTCGGCAACAGCTTACCTTCCACCTCTTCCTCCAACACGTTCACGACATAGTCTTGTAACGACTTGGCGCTGAACTCGTGGCTGGCTAACTTGCGCTGGGTGAGCCAAAGCTCTCCATCCACGTTGAAAATGCCGGAACCGAGAAAGTCGCCGAGAATTTCAGTGAAGGCCTTGCCTTTCGGGTAGTTGCAGAAGTTTGTCTTGAGCATGTACTTGACGTTGTCGGGGTTCGCCGTGACGACAGTCCGTCGGGCTCCGACTCGGCGTACGACGATCGTTTGTGTCGCCGACTCAGAGAGGAGCTGAGTGTACCAGTCCAACAGCCGGTGACTGTTCTTGTAGAAGGAAACCAGGCAGCCGATGATCGGATACGTGGGCGGGTTGCCTCCGGAGAACTTGCGATCTCGCCGGAATTCAGATGAGATTACATGCAACAAGCAGAGAGAGAAGCACAGAAAGATTACCAATGAGGGGTGAATTGTGAAGAGGAGAACCGACATTCCCATATCAATGGATAGCAAAATCAGAAATGGACGGTGGAAACGACGACTATATATAAATCCAGTATACAACCATTACGTGGTTTTGGACTTTTTACAACACACCAAATTAGACTTGTGATTTATTGCATATATTTGTTTTTTCCAATTTCCAAATTCCAAATTACTCTTCATGTAGTAAAAATAATAATAATTCAGATTTATATCCCAAAACAAATTCAGAAATACAGATGGCTCATTTACCTTCCCTTTCTCACTCTCTCTCTCTCTCTCTCTCTCCTCCTCTCTCTTCCTTACTGGCCACTCTCTCTCCCTCTCTCTCCTCTCTTCCTCTCTCTCCCCCACTCCCAAGACATTGCAACTAATTGGATTTTTTTTTGGTTGTTTTGAATAAAAATACAAAAAATATATATAATTTATTTGATAAAAAAATCAAAAATTTAAAAAATCAAAAAATAAAATCATAATACTAATTCTTATAATATTCTATTTACACTTCTACCAAACAAAAAATTCACTTAATTTTTCCATGGTAATATATTCAATCTAACTTATAATTTTATTTATTTTAATTTGCAAAAAAATAATATATATTTTTTAGCTTAATTTGTCAATAAGAATTATATTTAACGTTTAATATAATAATTTATATCATAATAATATTTATTGAATCTAATAAATAATATTTTCTAAACTTTATCAATAGGAATTATTTTTAAATATGATATATAATTGTATATATTATAAAAAAAATTATAAATTTTAGATTCCTTCGAAGTCGAAGTGATGATCGCTTAGTTAACCTATGATTATAAATATTGTGCTGGTATGAGTTGATACGTACTATTTTGTAGTATAATTTTTGTACTATACCGATAATTACCAAACAATATTGAATATATACAAATTTTATAATTAATTTTTATCTCTTGTTTTTTTTAATCTTTATTCACTAATTCAAATTCCATATATATTATAAAACGAGAGCTAAAATCAGTCTATATTAATTTATTATAAAATATATTAAATGTTAAATTTATGTCACTTTTAAGTTAGCTATGTCATTATATTATTAAAAATAATAAAAGTAAGCATTAATTTAGGCTACTTAATTAAAAATATTATATTAGATAAATATTTATGTTATGCAAATGTTTATATTAAATATAATTCTTATTGACAAATTAAGCTAAAAATATATATTACTTTTTTTCAAATAAAATAATTTAGGTTAAATTAAAATTAATAAAATTCTACGTTAGATCGAATATATTACAATAGAAAAATTAAGTAAATTTATTTGTTTGGTAGAAGTGTAAATAAAATATAATAAGAATTAGTATTATAATTTTTTTTTTGATTTTTTAAGCTTTTTATTTTTTTATTAAATAAATTATATGTATTTTTTGTGTTCTTATTCAAAAAACAAAAAAAATCCAATTGGCGTGCAATTTTCAGAGAGAGAGAGAGAGAGAGAGAGAGAGAGAGAGAGAAAAAAGAAGTAAATGCGTCATATGTATTTCTGGGTTTGTCTTTGAAATATAAATCTGAAATAGTAAAATTACTGTGAAAAAAAATTTACTTGAAAAAACCGGACATTAGCTGGAGTCTAAAATTAACTGGTGTCAGCTTCTGGTTGGATTAATTTTTTAAAAAAATTATTTTTAGTGAATTTTTTTATTATTAATTTAAATAAGTGTAGTTTTTAGATTTTTTTCAAAAAAAACGAAAAAGAAATTTTTTGATGAAAATTTTAAAAAAGTTCATATAAGACAAAAAAAACTAACTTAACATGCTTTTTAGATTTTTTTTTTTTTTTTTAATAAATTTTTTCAAAATTAGACCTAACGGACATACATTTTAAAATTTTTTTATTATAAAGAACTAAAAAAGTAAAAAGTTTAAATCACAATATAAAAAAAATTCATATAAAACAAAATAAAAACTCCAAAATGCCCCCACAAGGCTTTTTATTAGTCAAAAGATAGGCTCAAGCACTCTTTATACTATGTTTACTTACTTTGTTACCTTCCTGCTACAAGAAAATCAACTCTTCTTCTTATTTAGCTTTTGGCACTACTAAGAAAATAAGATTTACAAGCGATTGGTATCTTATTCCTAAGGTTATGGTGGAGTTTGGGTTTCACTTTCACATGCATATGGATGGTTAAAATGCATGATTATTTTACAGTTGGTTTATGTGTATATAGTATTACCATGTTTAAAGAGTTTGACTATTAAGAGATTTTGTTTTTTTTAAAAAAAAAAATAAAAAATTAAGAAAAAAGTTCAATTATTTAGAATAATTTATTCAGGATGGAATTTATTTTATTTTTTGCATTTAAGCTATAGTATTTGAAATAGTGTCACGAATTTTTTTGTTTTTAGATGTAATTAACTTTTTAACTGAAGATATTATAGTTATTTTATTCAAAAAAATTAAAATATTTGAAATGTGTATAGAATTTTTTCTTAAAAAAAGAAATAGAACAAATATGAGTTTTATAGAAATGTTAAATACTATAGTTTAAAAATTAATATTTTTAGAAATCCGAAACATGAGTTATGTTTCTATTTCTTGAGAAATTTATGACAAAAAATAAAAATAGAAAGAGAAAGAATGTAAATTTATTTTTCTTAAAAGTTTCTATTATTTTCTTTTTTAAAATTGTAAGTCACTATTTTCGTGATCTAAACATAATGTAGGTTTAATTGAAAATTTGGTTTTAAGTCAAATTTTTTACTTAAAGTTATTTTAAACAAAATAAATAAAAAATTTCTTTAGCGAACCGTAGAGAAGCTACAAAAATAATAAATCAAAAAATTTAGCTTTAAGTGGCTTTAATCCGGAAGGAGCTTCAAGTCGGCAAAAAATTATTATGATTTTTAAAATTTATTTTACATAATTTTATATTTAATATTGATCTTATTTGATAACTTTTGATAAGTAAATTTTAAATAATTTTTAAATAAACTTTTTAAATTATTTTAACTTTAAATAAAAAAATAAAAAATTCAATTTAAAAATAAGACCGTACTATCACGAGACGATGTGAGTCTCACTTCCAAACAATGCCCATTTTTGCTGCCAACAACACGAGGCTACATGTATTGCCAATGGGACAAAGCCACCATCAATCACCATATTTAAAAAGAAGAAAAAAAAAAGAGATAATCCTGCTTTTATACAGTTTATGCGATAGTACCGTTCCAATGAGCGGGGCTTATTTTGGTATTGCCAATCAACAATACTATAAACAAATTTAAAAAATATTTTTAAATATTTATTTAAATTTTAAAATTTAAAATTAATGATTTAAATTTATTTGTAGTATGATCCACATAATACACAACTAAATTTGAACCCTTTATTTTGAATTCGAAATAATTTTCTAGGTTTTTTTTAGATTAATTTTTTAAGTTCTTTTTCGAACACCTTAGAATTATCGATTATTAATAGGCTAATAAAGATAATTTTTTTCATTATCAATACATTTTTAAATATGAAGTCTATCACTTTTACAGATATCAATATATTTTGTACATATATCTATTAATAAATTTGTTTTTTTCTTGTTGATAACAACCAACTGAAAAGATTGAAATCATGCATGTACAAAAAAGTTTATTTTGGTACTAGTGAAAACAATTAATTAAAAAGAATGCAATTATGTAAAAAAAAAAAACCAAAAAGATTTTATGTAGTTCACTCTAACTATCTTTGCTTTCCTTTGATGGACTAAATCTTACAAATAAAATTTATTTTAAGCCTATTTATAAAATTGGTAAGTCATGGGTTAAATTTAAAAAAATAATCAAGTTCTACATACTTAATAGGTATTATTTTATTTAGATCTTACTTTGATAATTTTAATAGTTTATTTTATTATTTTTAATGTATAAATTATTTATTTAAAAAATTAAATTAATTTAACATTTTTAATTATACAAACAAATCACATCTATTTTTAAAATACTAATGGTGGGGTTATGTGGTGGGTCAGTGGGGCCAAAATCGACCCTGTCCTCATCATCTAACAAACAGCCAAACAGGGCACATATATGGTGTGATTCGCTGGCAGCAGGCTGAAGAAAAAAGAAGGATGACGACCATGTACGGCCTGGATTTCTTCACACACACATGCCAACGTTTATGAATGGTTAGATCATGTCATATTCATGAGCAATTATTTCACGGCGATGAGCATTATTCAAATTAATTTAAATTACACATTTGTATTAATTTTACCACTATTAATGTAAATTTTATATAAATATATAATTTAAATTTATTTCTATCAATGCCCCCCCCCCCTCCATGGGCATGAAATAATTTTTTCATATTCATACTTGACACCTTTCTCTCTTTTTATTTGTTTTTTAATAATGTTGTGGTAATTATGTTTTAATAATTTAAATATTATTTAATATAATATTTAACGTATGATAGTTAAAAATAAATAATTAATTACAAAAATTACATAAACATGTAATATAAAATATCACTTTATATAATTGCTAAATATAACCACGATCATTATTACTTTTTGTGGTGCTTTCATTAAAAAGTAGATCAGTCTCTTGCTTGTGTTTTTCCTGTGGTTGGCTTGTTTTTTTCTGTGACGGGCAAAGTGAGGGTCCCCACAAATTGGGTTTCCCCCGAGCCGAAAGACAAAAACTAGGCTTACGCCCAGGTCATTGCTTCGGGACCGGCTCGGAATCTTCTTTGTTTTTTTTTTTTTTTTTTTTTGTAATATTTTTAAATTTAAAAATAAAAATAGAAAAAATGATTTATGTAAAAAAATGAATTTTATTAATTTAATATAACATGACAAATGAAAATTTTACATCTATTTATTAAAAAATAAAAATTAAAAAAAAATTTAGAAAATTTACTATAGCCATATCATGAACCGAATTATTATTCTAGATGGTGTAACTTCATATGATCTATAAATAATTGAATATCACATGTTTTTTTTGAATTGCTAGGATCTCATAATGATATCAATTAGTTATAAGGATCTTATATATTCTATTTTTTTGTTAACAGGCGTGCTCCTCCATTTAATTATCCAATCAACAGAAATGATTATACAATGGGATTATGATCTTGTTGATGATTTCGGCCCGCAGTGATAAATATTTCCATTTAATTATCCAATCAACAGAAATGATTATATAATGGGATTATTATCTTGTTGATAAACTCCTCGAGAGATTTCGGCCCGCAGTGATAAACTCCTCCATTTAATTATCCAATCAACAGAAATAATTATACAATTGTATTATCTTGTCAAGATAATACAATCTCCACGAGGCAATAACAAAATTAATCTTGCCAAAACTCAAGAGTCAACCAGAAATGATGTAGAACAAGCATTTTGGGATACTTTATGCACGTTTTGCAATGATGCATCAACTTGCACATTTTTTGGAACATAAATTGCTTTAAAATATCATGAAGACGTGCATAATATTACATAACATAATTTTAAAAAATAATCAAAATATCAGCGGAATAAACTTCACTTATACTACAATCAATAAATATCCTTTATCAATATCGCACGATTGTACAACTTAACTTTTTAAATTCATTCAAACTCGTCATCGCATTAGAGATATATCAACTCATTCAAGATTTCAAGAAGTTAGGCTTTGTTTGGCAACCAATTTTAAACCAAGCTTTTTTGTCTTTTTGCTTAAAAATTGAAGCCCAAAAAATCAAAAAGCTTCGTTTGACAATCCAAAGGCTTTTAGCCTTTTGACTTTTTACATAAAATTTTTTATATATATACATTTTTTAAAAATCATAAATTTTACTATACACATAAATTTTTAATTAAAAATATATATTTTTAAAATATATGTCAAAATCTATCAAATAAAATCTATATTAAATATAAATTTATCTAAAAATAAATTTTTAAAAATTGTAACAACTTTAAACCAAATTTTTTGATTTATTATTTTTTAGCTTAAAATCACCCATACAATTTACCAAACGAACTTTTTACTTATTTGACTTAAAGTGAATTTAAAAAGAAAAAAAAAAAAAAACAACCTAACTTAAAACAAAGAGTAGAATGCCGTACTTTTGTTTGCGGAGTTCGCTGGCCAAATGGCCAAATATAGCTAGCGTGAACCCAATTTTGTATAAAACCAAGCAAATAAAAAAGCTGCTGGAAGTGGTAAAATTATATATTGTTTAAGTTATTTTAGCCAACAGCCCTATTTAGAGGAACTGTTGGAGATGCTCCAAGGACGTTGTCTCGAGGGTTCCTCAATTAACACAAAAATTAATAATAAAACATCAAATCAAATCCCTAGGACGTTTTCTTCTGATAGTCCTGGGGTTGATGAGGTCTTTTATTGACCAATTGTTACTAAAGATCTAATAGCTTTCTTATTGGAATCATATTACTCCTTTTTACAAGTAGGTTTTCTGTTGAAAATATCTCAAATTCAAATATGAAGTTAACAGTTTCCTTCGAAAATAATATAGTCAATAGCTTCCTAGTTTTCTCTGAGACATGAGCAAAAACCCATATACAATAATAGAGAGATAATATAGGACAGAATGTAATAATTCAAATGTTTGGGTCAGCACATACCATTCAGATATAGCTTGAATACTTTCACTAAATATGGTTGTTGACATTTCGGCAAACTAATCAACCGTAGAGCTGCGACAAAGTGCACACAAGAAGATTCTTGTAACCAGATTACATGAATACAGTGTTGGCATCTGTATACAAATGGGAACAGAACAAACGAACAAACGACAAAACCTGGCAAAGTACTATTTCCCTTTGGATATTTATAATAGTAAGAGAATCCAATATGTTCACTGAAAATTCTAGGATGAATCGAACCAACACCATCTTCTGTACTCCTGCCTTGCAATGGGGATCTGGGACAGAGAACGGGAAGAGAACATATCAAAAGAGACCAAAGTTGAACTTGAATAAGCACCAACCAATGCACCATAAGGTTCAAGTTTCAACAAACAGAAGAACAGTATGCATGATGTCCCCGAGCAACATATCTTGCTGTCTTATACTAAAGAATCTACATAACGTCACAACCAAACAGAGTAAAATCTTGGAATTTGGATGGCTAACCATATAAATTATTCAAGCTGTATTAGTTTTCAAACTTCTATCTTCAGCACAATGCTAAGCTTTTTGGACCGTGTTGATCTGTATTGCGCGACTCAAGAGGGTTCTATATTCTTGACTCCTTGACCACTCATCAATCTCCCGAGCGCGTAAAACAGGAAGTGGGTGCGAAAGTTGCCGTGTTTGAGCATTTCTGAACAGAACGAATTGGTTAGGCATCTATAACAGCAATTTGATACATCTATTCTTAGAAGCTGAGGTTACCTTATGTACCACCCAACTGGACTTGAAGCAGCTTTGTCATAAGAACGGGCTTGCTCCAAGAATGCGTCAACATTTAGCTGATCAGCCATAGATGGGCAGCCCCCAGCTAATTTCATGAGAACAGAGATGACCACCTCTTGTAGGAGCATCAAATGAAAACAAGACAAATAAGCAAATTTGTATGCAAAAAACAAGTTACTTCCCTTGATTATCATTTAAATATTTCGACATTGTGTACCTTTGGATCTTGAGCAACAAGAAGGGCTGCACGATCACATGTAAGCTCGGCTGCTCGGAGCCAACGGAAAAGCTGTTCTTCCAAACTCTGGGCTATCAGTCCACCAAGCCCTGTGAATAGCAATACTATTAGAACTTGCATATTCACAACCTGATAACGAGCATCATATCAGTTACAATTTCTTTGATTGGAGTCTTACACATACAGTTAATTGCAGGATTTGCATCCTTCGTTGAAAAGATCAAGAAAGTATTTGAACCAGAAGCTGACCATCATAAACTAATCCAGAGGGCAGGCCTTATCATTCTTAACTATAAGATAATTTTTTACCAAAAAAAAAACTCCAAAGCACGCTCATGTACATGATCACAGAGCCTTGTACTCTTCTCTTCTCAAATATAATATTGACCAAGTCATTATCTACGTATACCAACAGTTCCAACAATAATAAAAATAAGCGTGCACATGCAGCAACAAAAGCTCATCATACAAATAAAACTACATCAAGAGGCAGCAAGAATTGGGGGACAGTTAACAACAGGTAAATATCCGACTACCACGCCTTGTGCATTACATCAGTAGTGTTAACAAGCTACAATGTAAAGTAATCCATAGTCAACTCAATGTATTGACGTCATCATGCCTATTGCATCTCCTTGTATAGGCAATAGAAACCAGACACAAATTTAAGAAGTGATATATTTCTGTTTAGTCCAATCTAATCAAACCTACATCTCCTGCATAAGGCCAGCTAATTTGCAGAACCAGAGTCGCACATCTGAGTTGAGTATTTCAATGGATATACCATTCTTTTAAACTAGAGAAGTTAGAGAATCGAGAGTAAATATTTAACTCAAATGGAAGTCACAGGCATGTGAGAGAGAGAGACAGAGAGAGATCAAAACACCTACCAGGTACACCATAGGCCCCGAGAGTAAGAATATTTGCAAATGTCAGCCATACACCATGGTCGCATTTCAAGTGACCCAACTCATGAGCCAGAACAGCCTATATGAATTAAACAACAGAATATTAATATCACTGTATAATATGAAATTGTAGGTGTAGGACCCTAGGATGGACCGGTGTAGTAGAGTTTGGGAGATGGAGTGCACAATAATGGCCAGGGACCACCGGAGATGAAGGAATTGAGAGCTTAGGGCAGCTTTAGAGAGAGAGCTTAGGATAAGCTCGGTGGAGCCAGAAAGCAAGTCGACTCACCTTAAGATAGGTGGCCTCCACTCTTTGGCCCAACAGATAAGGTGCCTCAGCCTTCGGGAGCTTGTACCATGGGAATGCATACAGTAGGTATGACAAATGGAGAGGTGTATCACATGCAGACCCCATCAATTGGTAAGTATGATACAAGCTCACAAGTATATGGCATATTAATCAATGCCCCCTCTCTCTTTTTATGAATGATCAAGTGAAACTGCCTTGGAGGTCACTCCATTAACAAACCTTTTGCTCTAGCCTATAAGCCACACGTCGCCTTTAGTCTTGAACGGAGGTGCCTAGCCCCTACTCCAAACCTAGAGTACCATGCTCATGTCAAAGGCATAGCGGTGGCTCCATCGCAATCATGGGATTAAGAGGAGGCAAGGAGATAAAGTGGAGCCACGGTGGCTGGTTGCTAGTGGGAGAGCAATAGCATGGACACAGGAGCTCGCCTACTCATGGGCAAGGTAACTTGTTCTTAGGAGGCGGGGAACTCATAGGTGATATGTAAGCCCTCAGGTGCCATGGGCACAGGAATGTCCGGATATCCACAGAAACATAGGAGAACTCATGATTAGGAATACGCAAACAAACATAATGAGAAAAAGCATTGTTGATAATTGACAAGGCATTAACTATGAAAATGCTGCTTGGTGAGAACCTATGAAGCACGGACACATCGGAATAGGTGTCGTAGTCGTGTCGGACATGCCGGACACACGGATACACCGGGGACACGCCAGGACACGTGTCGGACATGCCATGTGGCGTTTTTTAAAGAAAAAATTCCAATTGGACACGCTAAGGGACACGTGTGTCCAATTTCATACACGCTTGAATACGCCAAACCCAATGATGAAATAAAAAGCACAAAGAGCCTCGGTGCACAATTTAAAAAAATACTCGGCCTCTCATCTTCACTACCCACCATGACCTTCACTAGCGGGCTCGACGACCACCGATGACCTCAATCTCACCAGCGACAATCACCAACGACGTTCAATTGCCTTCTAAGCAAGCACTCTCATTTTCTTGGTTATATTTTTTGGCGGCATCTCTCTCTATTTTTTGTTCTACTTGTTTACATCTTCTCTCTCTTCTTCTTGTCCTCTCTTCTTTCATTTTTTGGTTTTTGCTTCTTTCAAGTTTTTGAATGATTCAGCAACAATGGCTTGTTTAGTTTTTCCTGATTTTTTTTCCTTTAACGTTTTAGGTATTTTTTTCTTTTTAGTCATTTTTGGTTTTTTCTTCACCTTTTTCTCTACTTTTTTTCTCCATCTCTTTTTTAGTTGTTTTCTTTACCTTTTTAGTTTTTTTTTTAACCTTTTTTTTAGGTTGTTTGTGAATGTTCTATTTATAAACATGGGACAAGTATATAAATAAAAATATATTTTTCTATCATATTCCCGTGTCTGTATCTGTGTCCGTGTCTGTGCTTCATAGGTGAGAACATTCGGAACATTATTAAATTACCAAAAAGGGTAGAATTGAAAACACTGTATATTGCCTGTGAAGAAAAGAAAGAGTGAAGACCTGCAATTCCTTTCCTGTCAAAAGCTCCACAAGACTTGTATGAACAACAACGAATGGCTTTTTACCACTGATAGCTAGGGTGTAAGCATTGGGTACAGAACTTTGACGCACATAAAGGTCAGGAGCCTCAATGTTCAAAATTTCAGCGGCCTCAACCATTAGTTGATGAAGTCCAGCAAGCTGAGGCACAACACATTAATAAACTTACAAGAGCATATAAACACAACTTTCAGTACCCGTCTAACCTGATAACAGAATTAAATGCTTATAGACTTCAACACTAGATGTTGAATCAAATGAAACCACGGACTCCCAAGACTGCAGAAGTCAAAACCCAATTTCTTGATTTATCCTATTTTTACTAGTTTTTTAACTACAAAAAAAATATAATATATCCTTACTCCACTTTAAGCTTCTCACACTCCTTTTTTTGTCTCTTAGCCTCTTCCAGGGGGTGTGAGAATCCAAAGCAACTTGTGAATATCATTTCCAAAGAAAAACCATAGATAAGCGGAATGTTCACAAGCATCCTAAAGTGGCAATGCCTGAATGGTTCCTTTAGAATTTGAACAACCATCTATAGTGATCTGCTTTAAACAGATCACGAGGATGAGTGATCAGACACAACAAAAGACAATGAAAATATGGTAGTGAAACTGATTCTAGTTGATAGAAATAGAAGTAAAAGCAGGCAGGGAAAGGCGCTCACGAGAGCATACCAAAGGTTATGGGGAAAGTGCATGGTAGAAGAAGACAACCAAGATGGGTGTAGTAATAACTTTGATCATATAAACCAAAATATAGAACAAAATTCATTTCAATATTCAAACTCAAATTGCTCATGGATAAAACTACCATTCCAGATATACATATCAATGTTCTTGATATATAAAATACATCATAAGAGTCTGCAACAAAGAGTGTCAATAGCTTATTGCTTTTAATAATGTGTGTAACTTTTGTAGAAACAGATGCAAGATTAAGAAGAAAGAGTTTTCAGAAGGAACTTGGGATAGTGCCAGAAGATTGCCAACTTCTGGGGTCACCTTTCCTCATGATTGAATTGAGCAAGTTGACTTGCTTTTTATGTTATGTAAAGAGTTTGCTTCGCTATTACACCCAGTTCTTCTGCGACCAAACACCCTGCTTTGGCATAGCATGGATTACTTAGTGAAATCAATAGTTCACTGACCACAGCACCCCCTCAACTATAACTAAGAGAAAGCATCTCTGCACAGAGGTTGTTCGTTGTAGTTTTGAGCATTTGGAATAACCAGTGAATTACAACTTTATGGTATCGCAAACCCTCCTAATTTCATTGATTTATCCTACAGATTTCATTTCAATTGGAATTTGATTATTCACCAAGCAAGATGATCCCCACTATGCGCCTCGTTCTTTGAGAATCAAAAATATCCTTTCAAGTTTGAACTTGTTCATTAGGCATTTGGACTTGCATTTAAAGAGATTTACTAAAAAGGAAAATATATAAAAAAAATTGCATTATAAGTTTCAACTTCACAATATCTACATAATTAGGAAGCTTTTGCATCATAATTTTCAAATTTGTGGAATGTTAGACTATGCACAAGTGAATTGTCTGAAAGCAGTACTAAATAAGCAACAACCTAAATCTTGGTTGAGCTTTTGTAAGGGCAATTTGGAACATTTTTCTGAACGTTCAAGAAAATTGTCATTTCATCAAAGACTACTAAAATTGTCGTTTCAAAATATGATCGAGGAAAGTGCAATATTCAAGAGAGTAGCTTATTTCTTAACAAAAAGAAGTCCTTGATTGAAACTCAAGTAAACATATTGAGCAAAGAAGTTTCTAAAACAGTAAATCATTGATCACTTATGCATATCTCTACAGATATTTTGACAATTTTTACCCTTGGATGGGTCCTAGAGTGCATATACAAAGGATGAATTCATTACCCTTTACTCAGTGGATCAATCTTTCGAAACAAATACAAAGATGCCTTCATTAGATAGACAAAGAAAAGAATAACTAGTCGTGAATTGGGGGATATTTTCATGTTGGAATTCTACTCATGAGAAGTTTCTTACCATTATATATCTGATCTAAGGACAGCATATTACAGTTATTTGGTGTTACAGGTGCAAAAGTGATAATGAAATTTGATGAATGCGTTTTACAATTCAGGGCGCCAAGGGATGTGGAACTTGAGCTCGTTGATGTTCAGGGTGTCTTGGGTTTCTCCAGAGGTGGATTAGCGTTAATGCATTCGTGGAGATAGGGTAGGAAAGAGAAGAATAAGGGAATGACTTTCGACACCATTGTGCCTAATGTGGATCATTTGGGGTGCACAGAATATGAGATCTTTCTCTGGAATCATTGTGTATAGCTCGAAAAGTTCTTTTGTTTCTATTTTGCATGGTTGGTTATCCTGAGGATTATACCTAACATGGATCAGTTTTTGGATTTTTTCGCTAATTTGGTTAAGGTACATATAGTTTTGATGGGTCGTTAGTGACTCAAGCATAGGTTTTGTTTGATGTACATGGGCGGCATCGCCTTGACATTTTTCCTATACAATTATCAAAAAACAAAAAAAGAAAGAAAGAAAGAAAGAAATATGTGGATTTTTTGCAATCCAAAGAGGTCTAATAAGCCATAAGATATCCAATGTCCTTCATTGAGCGCCAAACAACCTGATTTTTAGAAACAAGAACAGATGTCCCAATATTCTCGAGTAGCATGACTTGCTCTGCAACTGTTCCTGCAGTGGCACGATCAGATAAACTGATTTAATACGGAAACCTACCTAGAAATCCCACCTACAATGAAACTCACGCCTACCGAAAAGGGAAACTACAAATTATGTTCAATAATAAAGAGAAATTTAAAAATCCATTCTGAGCATTCCACTCACGGGCAGCTTTTGCTGATGGAGACCAAAACTTGCATTAGGCCTAATCTTTGCAAATGTTATTGCATCAAATGTTCCTAGGTAGTCTACATCGGTTGTGTAAAACTTTTGAGGCTCCTCAATTGTGTATCAATTTGAAAGCGAGTGCATGGAAAAGTGTGCCACTGCTCTATGATCCCTGATGATTAAGTGGTCAGGCCTCAGCTTATTTGTTTGTTCTTGTTATTGTTACTATCTGTCATTCTGTCTTCTTCTCTCTTTTTTCTCTTTTCTCTCGTCTTTTTTCAAGTGAACCTTTTATCATTCAAAGATTACTAAAACTCAAAGCATCAATAACTTATCTGCCAATTATACTGGCTAGAGAATGGTCCACGAAACAGAACCCAAAATAAACTAGCTAAACCTGTGCATAGCACTTATCCGCTCAGGAGTTTCAGAAAAACCGTCTTTGTTTTCCCATGCACTTGGTAGTCTGATTTTTGTTAGTTCTATTAACAATAAACTCACACTACATGTCCATGGGTTGCAAGGCCAATTATCGAAATCACAATGAGGCTTATGCTGCCTTATGAAAGGATAAGATGCTTTGACAACATCTATTGGCTTTAAAAACTATATATAGGGGAATATGCAATTGATTGAGATAAACGCTTGGTTTGGTTTGGTTTGGTTTGGTTTGGTTAGGAGAATATGCAAAACCACATAAAAATTAATGAAAACTGGTGCATACTTCCAATTGCTAATGCACCTAACTTCAATGCTAGCCAGTTCAGCAATGCAATGAATTTAGGTACCGAATTCCTAAATGGCATTAGTGAAGTTTTTTTATTTGATTCTTTTCTCACATTCGACGGCCTATTAAACCCAAATCTTAAATAAGACGCGACAGGCATCCATCAACATCTGGCTTCAAATGGCATGCTACGTGCTGAATGAATCTTAATAATTAACAGGAAACCCCATTTCTTCAATAGTAAGTACACATTATATATGCGAATGGCCTCATGGTGCATGTGCACGAGACAGATAGCACGTTGGGATCAAGTTGTAGAACTCAATGATCAGTCCAAATTCAGAAACAATCAACTCCATCCATAGAATAGAACTGATTAAACTGATTAGCAAGAAGTCCAAAATTATCACACACACACACACACACACACACACACACACACACACAATGGCTGTCTGTTTAATGAATCAAGCAGTTCAGCATAGAGCACAGTGTATTTAACTTATTGCCCTTTTGAAAAAAGAAAACTTCATTTCTTTTGGAAAACTGAAAACAAAATTCAATGCAGCTAAATCTCTGTTAAACAAGGGCTTCAGTGAAGTATTTACCGCATCTACCATGCAACTAACAATGAATTAAGACACTTTGCATACCTAGTAAGGCTTTTCCAAGCTCGTTTAACCCCGGAATGGCCCTCAGAATCAGTGTATTCTGAAAAAAAAAGAATAAAAAAAAAATCAAGTCTAGATTGAAACGACAACAATAAGAAGAAAGTTCGAATCAGATACCACACCAGTGACGGCTAATCACCTGCTTGTCAAGAGGATGTCGGAAGTCGTCGGCGTCTAGATTACGAAAAACAACCGAGACAGCTCTGCAAACAGAAACCCTAGCTCTCCTGTTTTTCTGGATGGTCCAAAATCCAATCGGCGACATACATATCTTCCTCCTAGTCTGAGAATTCAAGCCAAGAGAAACATTCGATTCTCTCGGAGAAAAGAACAGTGAAGAAAGAGAAACGCAGGCCATCAAAGTGGAGAGAGCGAGAGTTACAGAAGCGTAATTAGCGTCTGAACTCTGCTCTCGTCTTCAACGGTTTGATTGGCGTAACCCACACGCGGGTTCTTGACGCCAACGCTCCCGTGGTAATGCTTTGCTGCCATCTCGTTTTCCGTTGACTTCGATACACTGTAATTTTCCCAAAGTGCCGGGGGCAACAATGACCAAAAAAATTTGGACCATTTCTCGATTTGTGCGTGTCATCCTTGCGCAGGGGCCATGCTAATCTTCTCTGTATCGTTCCAATTTTATCGGATGTCCCCGAAGGGACGCTCTATCTTTCTTGAGTTTGCTTTATAAACCATAGCGTATGAACTTCAAGACTTCGATGTGGGAGGATTCCAAATAAGACCGACAGTTGAGGCGACGTCGTTTGAAAGCGAAATCGTTCTTTATCTTCAGAACTCGCAGATTTGACGAGAGGCATCGCAGACTTCGCGTCCGGTTGGAGAAGACTCGTTGCTCTGCTAAACCAGCACATGTGCTCTCTCTCTCTCTCTCTCTCTCTCTCTCTCTCTCTCACACACACACACACACGCACAAACACATGTGAATGTTTATGATCGGTAGAATGAGGATTAGTTTCCAGAAATTAGAGATTGTCTTCGCTGTTATCACTGAATCTATTGTTGTTTTTCTCTCGTGTGTTGTTTAATTTGTGTGGTGGTTATTATAAAAATAGGAGGCATTCGGTGAATCGGCCCCCGACGCCAGACGTGAGGGATGAGCAAGAAAAAGAGCTTACGCTTCAAGAAATTATCAGCATCAAGGTCTATTTTGTCTCCTCGTACATACAAGAAAACAACACGAAGTGTTGGATTAAAAAGTGTTGATTTTTGCTTCTCTCAAGTCTTTGATTTTAAGAGACTCGACAAAAAAAAAAAGTGTCTTTGATAAGATCTGAATACATATGATGCATATTGGTTTTTTGACACTGAGTCATTAGCGCTTATCGAGATTCTTGTTATCCACTTTCTCAATTGTTTTTGGAGCTGAAATCAAAGCAAGTTCTTTGAGAAGAAAAAGGCACTTTTGGGTCTGTTGATTTTGTGACTTTGCGACTGTTTTGGCTGACTGTGCCTTTGCTACTCCTTTTGAATAACTATTGCTTTCAAATAATTAATAAGTACTTCTGAAATTACATCCTGACAATGTTTTTTTGCTCGTTTTCCCTCTTTATGTTTTCATTAATCTTTTCCAATAATATCATCTAACTTCATTTGTGTGTCTTGCTGCTTTGTTGGGTCTTTTTTGGACTAAGGTGAAGGCAATTTAAAAAGGCTTAAAATGAACATAAAAAGCATTAAAGATTGGATTGACACGGTTGGGATTCCAGGATACTGGATGAGTTGTAATTTGGAGTTGTGGTAATCCATTGTTTGTTTTTGGTTGTTTAATGAATTAGTTAGTAACTTAGTTGCCTTAACAGTTGATCGAAAGTGGAGAAAAAGAACGGCTGATGGAGCTTCTGAGGGAAAGGCTCATAGAGTGTGGGTGGAAGGATGAAATGAAAGCTCTTTGCAGGTTTCTTACACTTTTTCTTTACATAGGTTTCATAGTTTTAGCATGTGCATTTGGGTATGTATGGTTGTGCATGTATTTTTTTACTTTTGACATTCTATTGGATCTTTCAACAATGCTTCTCTGACTTTTTTCATTGATCAATAGCAAGTGGTATCGTTAGTCTCAAACTCTTGATAGATTTACCAATGTTATGACCCAGAAGAATGTTGAAAACTGCTAATTCCACTGAGCATTTTAATCAAAATAAGAAACAAGCAGCACTTGTCAACTACGGAGTCTAATGCATTTTCAGAACTAAGCATGCAGCAAGCTAACAAAGTCAAAATCATGTTCCAATCACTATATGAAGTCAAATTATCCTATTACTATTTTTCTATGCTATTAAAAATATGTAAGCATGACTATTAAGTACGACATTAGAAATGGGTACTTTTGTGGTAGTTGGCAACTAGAAATAGCTTGGACATTCATTATATGTGGAGACAGGGATTAAGATAGTTTAAGGCTTTATAAAGGGTCTTAAATGGATAGCACTGAGAAATCAATACTGGAAAGGTGATAATTGCAAACAGTCAACCAGGAGAGAGAGTTACTATTGCTAGGTGAAGAACAAGGCAAGTGAGAAGGAGCAAATTTTGGCACCGTGGTGATTGATGGCGTCTTTGAGGGAAGGTGGATCTACTTATAGGCATACTTGGCCTACCTTGGGAATTAATCAACCAATGAGATATTTCCACGTGCCTCAAGGGTCACTTGAGAAGATTTCCTCTCTAACTGCCAGACTGAGATGCAGACAACACAAGTTCCTTGGATGTCCCGAGGAAATCACTTATTGACACCTCGACGATCTCTTGCTCTCAACCAGTGTGATACCAAGCATTCCGGAAAGGACTGTAGTGTGGCCTTATCGGCCTCTCTAAAGTCATGCACCAAGCCTCGAAATGGCCCCTTGTGTCCTGCCAGTTGACCAAAGGCGTGGGTAAAGCCACATGAAAATGCTGCTTCCCCGAGGACCTCATTCTTTTCATGTTCTAGGGACTCTTCATCTTGCTAAACTTCCCACAAATGCTTCTCGGGCATAACCCTATTTGGCTCTTCATGGTCCTCTTACCTCTGATTTCTTTTGTCTTGGGATGTTCTTATCTTGGAATAGTTTCCTCATTATTTGTACTGCCCAAATAATTAGTTGAAGATTACCATGGCTGAGGCATATGGTCTTGGTAACTGGGGATTGGGCGTTTGAATGGTGTTTCGTTTGAAGCGTACTTCCTTTCTCAGGCTTATGCCACAAATTTGTGCTTCACCTTTCAATGTTTGGACAAGTTCATTTACTAATCTATCACCTGCACTTTGAGGTAGCCCTAGCATCCATGAATTAGTAATCACAATGACCAGGATTTTCACTTGCCTCAACTAACCGTAGATCAATTCTCCTTTGCTTTGTAAAGTTTTGTGTCACGTGATGTGATATTCTGTCTAATTTTGTTCTTATTGTTCTTGGCAACGTTCCCTATTTTCCTACATCCTTAGTCCATGCTGCCACATGTCTGAAATTTATTCGCAATGTGATTATTTCTGATCATTTGACCTTTTAGCAGTACATATTTATCCTGCATGTACTTATTCTGTGTAGGAAAGGTTGACCTGTTTGAGTTAATTTCCATTATCCATTTTGTTATGATTGATTATAATTTTTTAATTGATTGGAAGATTTTAATATGCTTACATCAAGTTGGTTGACCTTGTTTTTTTTTTTTGGTCCTTAACAGTTTATACATATGAGAATCTTTGTCTTTTTTATTTTTATTATACTGATCCTTGACAGGCACATGTTTATGCTACATGCCAAATTAATACTCTTTTAAGCATCAGTTGTTTGCTACTCATAAACAAAATTAAGCTTATTGCAACTTGGATCGAGATATTTGTGCATGAAAATTTATTATCTGTGAATAATAGTAAGCATTTGGTATCCTTCGCAACATTTGAAAATCTGTCTCAAACTCTCTGTTGTTCTAGGGCATTCATAAAAAAGAAAGGTAGGAACAATGTTACTGTGGATGATCTCGTACATGTGATTACCCCCAAAGGCAGAGGTAAGGGTTCTTTTTTTCTTTTTCTTTTATGCAGTTGGTTCTGTGAGTTGTCTGGAATTGAGTTTTTTGTTTGCAAGCACCAATGCAGAATTGTTTCTGTTGTTACCTCTTTTTATAATACTGGCTTTAGGAGCACTTCACTCTTGTCGGGTGGAGTTACATTCGTTATGTTCTATTGAAAGCCCCAACCAGTGCATGCTAAACGGCTTCTTGTAGTAGAATTAGCAACAAGTATGCACAATACTGACATGGCTATAAGATGGGTATCAATATACAGGTTCATTTGCAGTAGCGGTAGTACTGGTTTTGCAGTCCTGATATGATGGGTTGCTGCTAGGTCACATGTCTGAGTAAACTTCGCTGGTGTGTTATCCGAGTGAATTTGGTGATCACTCCAACTTTCATTTGAAAAATCTGATATCAAGGCTTTTGAGATTTGGAAGGATAAACCAACAACAATATTGTAAAACTTGACAAATCCTTAATCACAATCTTAACATCATGTAGCGTTAATCATGATTTTCCTCCCCTCAAATTACACCTCTGCTCATTTAACGAGATGATCTAGGAATCATTTATCAAAGTAAGAGGTCAATCATGGTCTAGGGAGGAGAATTATGGTAGG
>JAOTRH010000001.1:27252784-27264170 GCA_034768845.1 Heliamphora exappendiculata
TGTGCTCGGCTTCAGTTGGTCTTCAGGGATAGAAGACAGGAGGTTGGGTCACACAGGTCTGAGTATTTGTTTTGGTGGTTTCAAGGTGTTTGTGAGGTTGATGGAATTTCTCAAGGCTTTGAGTGGTTTTATTTCAATTGGGAGAATTGTTGAGATCGGTGAAGAAAAACCATTAAAAATGGTAGACCGATCGATCGGTGGTGTCTACAGATGAGAAACAGAGAGCAGTATAAAACCGCTTGATAGACCGATCGATCCGTCTCTAGACCGATCGATCCGTCTATGCGGGAATGTATTTATAAGTTGCTTGGGTTGTAGCGGTCGGGTGATAATTTTTAGTTTTTTGCTTTTGTTCTTTTGTAATCTCTCTCCCAAAACTTCTTCCTCCCTTTGTAACCTCCAATCAATAGTGAAAGTGTGTGGTCCCGTGAACGTAGGCACAAATTGCCAAACCACGTAAACCTTGTGTTTGTGTGTGCGATTACCTCTCTTTCTCTCTTCTTCGTGTTTATTCTGTGTTTGTATAATCATGATTGATATTGGGCGGGATTAGTAATCGTTTTCTAATTTCCAACAAATTCTTCGTTCCATTTGAAAACATAGTACTGTGCAAATCAAAACAATGTTGTCGTCATCCTTTTAGTCATTGTCATCGAGTCAAATCTTGAAATCCTTCATTGTCGTTATTCTCTTAGTCATCATTAGCGAACTAGACCTCAAAATCCTTTATCGTCGTCGTCATCTCAATCGTCGTCCTGCTTTCTTCCAATGATCTTCTCTTCCCCCTCTCTCCAGATCTTCCACTGGAGCCCTTGTTCCCATTTTCCATTGTTTCTTGATTGGAAGAATCGAAGAGTTTGAAAATAAGGAATTTTGGGCTAGCAAGGGTTATTGGGGGTTGTTTTGTGGTCTGAAAGAGCTTACCACCTACATCAACGGTGATGATGTTAGAATTTGAGTCCAATATTTTTCACTGAGATTCGTTAAAAAAGAAGCCTTGAATCGACAAACACTGATTCGATTTGGATTGTCTCATGATTTGGACTATATCATGGTATCAACCAGTATTTGTTCGAAGAAGACCGTGGAATCATGAGACAGTCCAGTATTATTCATTTTTCTAAAAGTAGTACACTAAACACAATCTTTCTTTCTAAAATATTATGAATATATTTTTTAAATTTTTTTAAAAAAAATAATTTTCAAAATATTATTTTGAAAAACGCAACCAAACAAAGCAGGTTTCTAAAATTTCTAATGGTTTTTTTTATTTTATTTTATTTTCTTTTAATAATAATTTTTAAAATTGTGCCACCTCAAATGGGCGAACACAAACACATAAGTGGTGTGTTGCTGTTGGTGGAACTAATTTTTTATAAATTATAGTTGAAAAAATAATAATTATACGAGGGTGCCCTGTAAATTATATTTGTTTTATGGATTGAATCCGATACGATCGAACCTACAACCACCCGGTCTCCTGCAAGATGAACAAGCATGAGCTAGCCGACGATGAATCACTGTAAGCTACTCCAAAGGTCAAAGTTAGAAATGTTCAAGAGAGATTATAAAACGTTTACCAATCAATTTTAGAGAGTTTTCCCCCTCAAAAACTCCTTACCCTTTTGTTGGATTTTACCTCCCTTTATGTTGGGCGGGATTGTCTCTCTCTCCTTCTCCTGAATGAAGGTCTCCCAGTCCCAATGCAATCTTACAAGACGTCTCTGTGGCCCCCCGTACGCATAGGCAGCAATGATAGAAGCTTCAGTCACATCACCATTAATATTCCTATCTTGGCTCGCACCTCAGGCCGAACCACTCACCCGACCTCGATCTATAAGTTATCCACCAGCTCCAATCACCCTATCTAATCACATTAAATAGAGTACGGAACCCATCACGTCTTATTTAATGTTGTACGTTACTAGTCAAATCTCATTAAATGCTTCCCATTACTGAGCTCCTTCTGTAATAGTAATCGGCGGAAAACCCTTCTCCGAAGCCGAGCTACAGCTCGTAACCGAGCAATTGTTTAGGTTTTGGCCCCGGATCCGTGCAAAGTCCCGACAGGCCGAACCGTTGTTGGATTATCCCCTTCAATAACTATAACTTGTAATAAAAGTTGTGAGTACTTGAAAAAAATACTAGTTTATAGTTAAAATTAATTATTTATTTAAAAAAATAATTATAATTTGTATAAAAAGTTATGAGTGTTGAAAAAATAATAATTTATTACTAAAATTAATAACTCAAAGCTATAAATTATAATAAAAAACAATGCCAAGCACCACCATAATTTGTTTTGCTGACAAGTCTTAGATTGGGACACCTTTGCCTAAGTTATGCATTAAATTATTGATTGTTTGGCACCAATTTATTGGGTTGGGTTCAATCTAGGCCAACCAACAAAAGTGGCATAAAGTTCTCAAATTGGAATTCTATAGAAAAATGGCATAAGAGAATCCACACCATTCTCAACAGAATTTAGACCAATTTAGCTAGCAAAAGTTACTTTTTAAACTATTTTAGCAACTTCATACCTGTTAACCACAAACAAAATCGATCTCCTTCGAAAGATAAAATTATTCAAAAGTATTAAGCAATTGCGAATTGGAATCATTTCGAGTACAAGGATTACAAACTACTCCTATTAACTGAGAATTAAAAATGACTATAAAAGAAAATTACAAGGAAAAACAAAATTACAAGTAAAGTTAAAAATAAAAAGATAAGCAGTTTGTCGGAGTGTGAAAAGTCCATATCTTGTGTGAGTGATTGATCTTTTTATAGATTAATTTGTAACTGTTTTTAACTGTTTTTGTAACCATCTTCGTCATAGGCCAATTTTAGTAGTAGGTAGTTTCGTCATGGGCAAATTTCAGTAACGGGCAGTTATACAAATATGTGGGCAACCTTCTCTAGTTTACGATACAAAGATGTGGGCAACCTTCTCTAATTTACGATCTTGTAACTGCTCCACGATTTTGGTCTAAAAAAATAACTACTTCATAATATCTGAATGCGTAACCGCTAAATGACACTTGTCTACTTGAGAGAAAGCGTTAATTGTCTTGCAACACATGTCCACTGCGTCATGTATTTCATCTCTAACGGCTCCTTTGACATACTTGAGAGGAAATTGGATTATTGAATACTTGATGAGAATTTATGAATCACTTTGCTTGACAAATTTTGGATGATGTCGAAAATGAATTGAGATTCAATGGATCCTTTTAGTGTATATGAGCCATTTGGTCCTTGACTTCATATATTGCTCTAAATTCTTTTATTCGATAGGTTATTTAAATATTGTTAAAATAATTTGATAAAATTTAGTGTGAACAATACCACACTAAATTAGCTATTTAACCTCAGCTTTGTTAAAATATTTTTTTTCAATTTTTTATTTATTTGTTTATACACTCAATTGTAAACCTATACAGGAGAGAGAGTGTTGATCATAACAATAAAAGTATTAAAATGTAAGATTAGTTATTGAACAGTGACTGGCCAAGTTTGACGAGGAATTGTAGCAAGTTTGGGTTTTGCTAGCCATTGGCGAGTTTGATGCAGCTACATTTTGGGGATTTACTCGCTAAAATAGCAAAAAGTTTCTCAATGACGAAACTGCTATGGATGCTCTAAAATCCTCATATTTTCTTTTTTATGGCATGCAATGCATGTTGAGAGCTTTTATGTACACTTACAAAACCCTTAAGAACACTCTTTTTTTGTTACTGTGTGAAATTATCATTAGGAACGTTTTCCACCCAACCACTTTCTTTTCCACTTTCGGCAAGTTTGTTAGTATCCCTCTTTTTTTTTTTTTGTCCCTCCCACAATATCCAACAATTCGTCTATTGCCGTTCTTTTCCTTTCCTTGTTATGCTTACTCTACCTCATTTGTCTCTACCCTTCTCTCTTTCTCTTAAAAATGTTTCTACTATTGACCTTAGTTCTTTGAAACCAATATTTATCAATCTAGACATTTCTTTTTGAATGTTATATCTCGTTTAAATTCATTGCTCTGATCATTTGTCAAAAGTAAAGCAAATTCAGGCTTAAATTAGATATTTCTAGTATTTAAGCTATCTCATTAAGTAACTTAGTTTGTAGAGAATTCTACTACAGTCTTAGAAATAGTTCACGACTTAACTAGGTGACAACGATTAAGAATAACAACGATATAATTAATAATATTTAAATTGATAATATTTTGCATATGATAAACTAATAATTTTATTAGTAATTTTATGATAGGCATATTATGACGATTTGATAAAAGTGATAAAATTTCTTAATGGGTTGTTGCTATGCAGAAAAGCTACTCTTACATGCAACAATAATTATGCTGGTTAAAAAAATTATTCAAATTTGAAACTAATATGTATTGGATAAAATAAGAAATAAAGTTACCTTACATATAAATCTTAAATTAATCTAAAATTAGGGTTATATTAGTTAAAATATATTAGCTTTCCATAGAATAAGATTAAAGCTTTGTTTGTCAAATGGCTTAAAATTTAATTTTTTTTTTTAGTTTAAAGTAAAAAAAGTCAAAAAATTTTATTTGGGAACCCAAAGACTTTTAACCTTTTTATTTTTTTACATAAAATAATTTTACATATTTTTAAAAAGTATTATAATTTTTTTTATACACATTCTATTTTATATAAAAATTATATTTTTAAAATTTACTTATTAAAATTTATCAAATAAGATCTATATTAAATATTAAATTTTATAAAAATAAAATTTTAGAAAGTGAAATAAATTTTTTTTAACCAAATTGACGAAGCGGGATTGCCAAACGAAATTAAAAATTAATAAAATAAATTTGACAGAGCTCATACTCCTATAACTCTCAAAATAGGAATAATCCTCGATAAATCATTAAAAAACTCGTACATAATGGCCAGGTCATGCGGCGGCGGGCGGGAAAACTGCTATCACTGAGTGTCTCTCTCCTCCGTTGGGGAGCAAGAGCGACACATAGATGGCGAGGGCTCCGTTAAGCATGTTGCCCGTAGTCGGCCCCAGAACGCTCCTCCCCCCAACGCTTGTCTCAGCTAAGCCACGCTTTAGGCAAAACTTCTTTCTTTCTTTTCTCTCTTTCCCTTATCGATTTTGTTTTTCAATTCAGAAAAAAAAGTCTTGATTTTTTTTTCTTTAAAGTTGTTTGGCTGAACGTCTTTGAATTCTGACATTGACAAGATTCTGAAAAAAATTGTCTCGTATTTGTTCAATTGTTTGATTCGAACGAGTTTGTTTGCATACCATGAATTTCAGGAGCAATCGAGCATTCAAAGTCTCTTGCGATCACTCCTCCTTCGAAGTAAGTTCCCTTCCATGTTCCTTTTCTTTTCTTAAATTAAACCGAAATTTCCTCCTATATTCTTTCCCTTTTGACTGTCGTAGTACATTATTTATTTGCATACGTTGATTCACTCATAATTTTTCTAAGATGAATTTCTTTGGCGAATTGCCGTTCTTCTGAAGGGCTTTCTTGACATGTGCATAACCTTAATTGTATGTGAAGAATCTCCAAAGAAATAGAGATATCTTCATTTAACTATTTACATTGTCGAAAGTAGGGATAGACACGTGATTTTAATTTAAGTAGCATATATTAGACGCTTAGAAAAAATCTGGGGGTGCGAATTTATATAATATTAAAATATTTGGGATTAGTACTCCTATAATTATGAAAAAATTGAAATTTAAGGGGTGGCCGATCCCATGCACCCCATTGGGTCCGTCTATGTCCGGAAGTCTTTCTCTCCTCTTAGGGGTTTCTAGATGGATATGGGAGGGAGTTTTTTTTGTGTGGTTATTTTATCTGAAAATATCACTTGCCCTTGCTGGTTTATTTGAACAGATGGAAAGGTAATACACGGTTTAATGTAACACGGCCATCCAAAAGAATGTTAAACGAATCCCTTTGCATCCATGGGTTTGCGTTGAACAATTTTAAGAGTACGTTGCAAATACTGGAACATTCATCTGGTCCATCTATGTTGTTACGGCGATCGGGTTTTCTGACTTGGTAAATAACTACCATGTTCCTAAAAGACCTGTGTATTTTGGGCCTTTTGGCATATATAGGTCCTGTTTGGGATAACTGAAAAGCTGATTTTTTTTTACAAAAAAGCCAACTTTTAAGCCATACCGTTTGCTTTTCCAAAAGAGTCAACTAACTTTTTTTTTCTATATCTTAATTCAAGAAAAAATGCTTATACACATCCCAAATACCTTAACTTTTTTTGAACTAAAACTACTATAATATTCTTAATTAAAAAAATCAACTCTCTTCACCAAAACAAAAAAAGCCGTGCTAATATTCTAAACACTACAACTTAAAAATAAAAATGAAAGGTATATTAGACATTTTAATAAAAAGCAAAAAGCTACTATAAAAAATTATTTCAAACACCTCAACTTTTTTTATTCCTCTTTTTTCTAAAAAAACTAAATTACTTAAAAATCAAGCTTTTTAGACATCCTTAACAGGGGGCATAATTTCAAGTTAATTTGCACATGCATTATGTTGACTGAGCTTAATATGAAATGTTTGGCCTCAGTTTTTTCTGGGAACCTGAATATCAGCTAGACCAGATCATGGCTGGAGATAAATGCCATCTATGATGTTTCTAGTGTCTCTGAACTCTTTTTAAGAGGATACTATAGGTCTATAATGCTTCAAAGCACTTTGCATCTTTTAGTTTTAATTGTAATTGTAATTGTAATTGCTTGGTTATTACTAATAATGGAAAAGGAGCACATTTGCTCTCATTTTTTCATTTGTCCCTGTCCTCTGTCTATGAATAATTCCTCTGTACTTGTATACTGATGTGCCACATTTACTCAAGTATGCCTATCTTTCCTAGCCTGACTCACATACGTCATGGGTAAGATACTTTAATTCTTACATGTGTAGTCTGACAAAATTTATTTTAACTTTGTAATAATGTGCCTCCTGCAAAGTATGCATTATTTGGCTAATAAAAGTGGAAGTGCTGGAAGTCCCTGAAATATTATTATTGGTTTCTTTGAGGTAAGGGATGTTAGCTATCGGCCCCTGGGGACCCAGATCAATCTTTTGAATGGAGTTGGCATGTCTCTCCCTGAAAAAAGGTACATTTTCTTGTATTGTGATTTGTCTGTAATGAAATGTGCTAGAGGATATTGTAAATCCTGGAAGATGTCAAAACACATTGATTTTTGGAAGATCATCTTTCAGCATCCTTTTTGTGGACCCTTTTCATAATATTTTGATAATTCACGGGAAAGCATAGATTTGATGCCTTGATAATCCATTGGTAATCTGAATTTATAACTTGCTGCAGTTTTGGCTTGATATTCGGACGGAGTGGAAGTGGGAAAACTACTCTCTTGCAGGTCTACCTCTTGATTTGATATTTTTTCCCATGTGACGTGGAGCTTTTTAGTTCATTAAACTTTTGCCCCCCTTTATTTTATTCTATATTTTATTTTATTTGCACTTTTTCCTTTTTCCATTGCAGCTTATTGCAGGGCTAAGCAAACCAACATCAGGCTCCATTTATGTTCAAAGATGTGGAAATGATGGCAAACCAAATCAATCTCCTGAACGGTTATCTCCAGAACGAGTTGGTATTGTTTTTCAATTTCCTGAGAGGTATTGATTTTGAATTGGAAAATCAAAAGTCATTTTTTTCCCTTTTTTCTCTGCCACTGATTCTAGTCATACTGGCTGTTGCATCACTTGCATGTGGTAAAGTTTTAGTTACATCATTTGAACTAGTTTGTACTAGCTTGAATCTCTCTCTCTCTCTCTCTCTCTCTCTCTCTCTTGATTTTCAATGCTTGCTTAACTCCCCATCACCAAAGGGATCTTTTGCCTCTTCAGTCAACTTTATCAGTGGTTTCCAATTGGGCATCCCTGACAATATTGTTGAAAAGTGAAGAAAACTCACCATAGACACAGACGGATTGATCGGTCCTGAGAGGACTAACCGGTCTGTCAAAATGCTGCAAGCTGCTCAAGACGGGTTGATGAATAAATTGATCAGGATTGATTGCCAATCGATCGGTCTCTTATGGGACAACTTTATAAAAAGCATTAGGGTTGCAGCTGTTGGCTTACCTTTTGTAGTTCTCTCAAAACTTTGGTTTTGTTTATCACTCTCGTATTCTCCTAAAGAACTAGTGAAAAAGTGTGAGCCTATGAACGTAGTCACGATTTGCCGACCACATAAAATTCTTGTGTCGTGTTCTCTTGTTTGTTTCTTGTTCGTTTTTTTCTTGTGTGTTACTGTGCGTGCTCGGTGGGTAATAGAGTGACCTAAGAAGAGTTTGTTTGTGTTATTGCCCCTCTGTTTCAAGCCTGTCCATCAGAAATGCCCTAGTTTTCAACCAGGATTGTCATTTGCAAAGTAATTCTTCTTTTTCGGGCTAAGTAACACCATTTTTGCTTAAGTATTGGGGGGTTGAACTTATATCTTCTATTGGGTCAATGATTTTACTTGGTTGAATGTGGGATTTGGCTCTTCTTTTGCTTCACCGGGGTTTAATTTGGTTGAGCCAACATGATAGCATTTTTGGTTAATTGTATTGTTAAAAAGCTGCAATTTTTGTATGTTTAAAGTTTTAATGGGGGTACATTTTTTAATTTGAAGTATCTAAGATGGTATGTTGTTGGCTAGGTATTTTGTGGCGGACAATGTTCTTGACGAGGTTATACTTGGGTGGCCAAGGCAAAGGGGTGGCCTTCAATTGAAAGAGCTTCTTGCTTCAGGACTCCAAAGAGCTATTACTTCAGTAAATATGCTCCTTACGGATTGGAGAAAGTTTCTTTTAATACTACTTTCCTTTTTGGCTTTGCATTACTAATTTCTTAGTATCGTTCCACATTAGTCATCTTTACCAAATTCAAAACTATATGTTCAGTAAATTGTTCTCTTAGGTTGGTCTGAATGGAATCCCCTTGGATAAAGATCCTCAGTCCCTCAGTGGGGGCTACAAACGGCGGCTGGCCCTAGCAATTCAATTAGTTAGTCTCTCTCTCTCTCTCTCTCTCCCACCTCCCCCCCCCCCTCTTGGGCTTTAAATGCATTTATATACATATTCCCTGGAAGGGTTCGGAAGAGCTGTGGAAATATCAATTTCCTATACTTATTATATGTCTCTTATATTAGTTTTTCATTGTTGGGCACTAAAATGACTTCTTAAGGATTGTTGACTTTGTGCAGGTACAGATTCCCGATTTATTGTTACTGGATGAACCTCTTGCTGGTCTTGGTACGAATATGCATTTTGTGCTCTTTAGTCCAGTATTTTCTCATCTTGATAGTTGTTGAGCTCTCTTCCTTTGTATGAGATATGGTCTAGAAGCACAAGGAGAGGTTTTTCCTTTTTTCCCCCTTTTCCATAATGAATTGTGCCTGCAACATTTTGCAACTCTCTTGTATTGAGATGCTTGGGAAAATGAAGCATAGTTGTCAAATTGAGACCCGTATTGTGAATTAGAATCCTAAGATTCCACACGAACTATGAACAATGATGGTAAAAGATTTGTATATATGAAAGAAAATAAAATGAATTTTTTGACACATTTTATACAATTATTTGTATGTAGGGATGTAATTACGTTGTCTAATTAGGAAAACATTTTCCTTTATTGCAAGAGATGTGGTTGAAATTCCACAAACCTTAAGATTTTTATAAAACCATATCATATTCTCTTTAGTTATTCAAAAAACCAGTATTCTCTTCAGATATTCAAAACATTTGACTTAGAAACCTTTTAAGAGAGTATGATAAAAAGAAGAGGCGAGAGGGAATCCTTTGGTTTAGACATAAAACATTTTAAAGGTGTCTTGTATGCATATTGTTAAAAAAAAAAAAAAACAAAATTTATATTCTGGAACTGTTAAGTTCAACTAATCTGATCCATATCATACTAAACTATATTCATTTCACTAAAATAGTAATAGAAAAGTATGGTAAGGAGTTTTTTTTAATTATTATCTATATTCATCCATAGAAGATGTATTTCTTCCTCCAGAAAAAAAATAAGAAAGTAGAGTTGAGCTGTGACGTTTGACTGCATTCGTACATCCTATTAAGTCCTCTAGTTACCATGTGTATCGGTTAATTTCACATTGAACGCTCTAACAAGTTGCATTTTGACAATTTTTTTAAAAAAAGGTGAATTTGACAAGTTTATAAATGGCCTGAATTGTAAGTTGTGAATCGAATTGCAAATTGTAAGATTCAGTACCGATTCTATCTCAAAATAGATTCACCTATAGATTCTCATCAATTATGGGTGACTTATAAATTGATATGCAAGGAAGTATTGCCCTCCCCGGCGTTCCCTTTCATTCCTTTAATGAAGAAAATAAAAGGTTGGCCACATTGCTCCAATCTCACCTCACTCTAGAAAAATTAACTTGATATTTAAGTGTGGCCCCTTGCTTTTAAATTCAAATCGTTTTGTTTATCTGGCTACCTACTCTTTGACCATTATTCTTTTTGTTGCTGAATCTTTTAACAAATTTGGGATATCAACCTTAGCTTTTATATTCAAAATCCGTTGTGTTTGTCCAGCTATTCTTTGTCTCATTCCAAATTCAAGAATACGACCGATACAATTGATTGGTCTGTGCACTTCTCTTATTACTTTTTTGTATTCCCCTGTTCTTCGGATACAATTTAATCTTTTTTTCCCTCTTAACAGTTTCGTATTTTTTTTCCTATCTTGTCTCCTATTTCTTGCTTTGATTCCCTTTTTTGAACTGTATGTATTGTCATATGCTATTCTGAAAATCAGATTGGAAGGCACGTGCTGATGTTGTAAAGTTGTTGAAGCATTTAAAGAAAGAGGTAACTTTACTTGTTGTCAGCCATGATCTCAAGTAAGTTAATGTTTTTCCTTGATTAGTTTTCAACTGATTATTCTCTTATGGCATTTGGGATTACAAATCATAATTTCTTGTATTTCCCAAGGACAACTCTATGTGAAACTTATCTAGTGGCCTTTTAATACCCATAAAATCTGGATCAGTCTAACGTCATTTGCCTGCCTTTTGGTTCCCAAATCACTTTGTCTTGAGATACCCTCATAATCCCAAATGAAACATAGAAGTAAGCCTTTGACATTCTCAAGTGTAATCATTTTATTCAAGGGTTAATAAAACTAAGGGTAAATTACACTGACCCCTCTTGAAGTTTCTGACAAAAACACTGACCACCCATGTGGTTTCAAAAATTGCACTAACACCCCCTCATGTTTGATTTTAACATCAAATCAACCAAATTTCGTTGAAATTAACGGAATCCATCCCAAAATCACCCTTAATACCACCCTAACCCGAAACCACCCCCAACCTACCTGAAAACCACC
>JAOTRH010000001.1:27266942-27280747 GCA_034768845.1 Heliamphora exappendiculata
CGACCTGCCCCCAATGGTTCTATCTTCCCTCCCCTCACCACTCACCACCACCCATGTCCGGCGAGTCTCTCTTTCTCCTCTCTACCACCGCCCACCACCTGCGACATGGGTAGCCTCAACTGACAATGATCACCTGCGAGGTGGGTGTTCTCGATTTCAATTATTGGAACTACTGACATCTTGTGGCCTGATTATCGATGACGATGATGATGATCTAATGATGGCAGTTGTGATGCAGGTGGCTGGCAGTTGTTTTGAGGTGTGGATGGCAAAGTTTTTGAAGTGGAGAGGTTATTGGTTTTGGGCGGTGAATTGTAGGATTATGGGGTTGAAGGGATTGGTGGGAATGGTGGTTCGGGTGGAGCCATGGGGGTGGATGGGGTGTTGGTTTGGGGCTGTGAAGGGGGAGCTTATTTTGGTCTAACATAGTGGGAATCTTTTAGTGAGAAATAGCAGAGATCAAAACAAAATTGTGTTGGTTTGGTAGTTTTGTAGTGGTAGCTAGCAGTATTATGTGGTCTTCATGGTTTACATGATGGTTGGTGGCGCACACACTGTGACTTGTTTATTGAATGTTCCCATGTCACACCACTACTACAAAGAGCAAAGATTCAACCTTTGATGGAGCATTGCCATCTCTTTTTCCTTGATGAAGCTGACACATGCCACAACCACCACTTAGTACCATCTCATCCGCTTTCTTTGATCACCATCACCAAGCCATCACACCTCCTTTCTTCAATCACAATCTCCATATTTTCCTTTGGTTTTAGGTTTTGCAATTTATTTTGCATTGGGTCTGAGAAAAGTTAAGAGATAGCATTAGGTGGTGTTATTTTTTAAGATGGGGAGGGTTGATTTGGTGTGGTGACGTTTATGATAGAGTTGTGGGATAGAGTGTTTGGAATAAATAAATAAATAAATAAAAACTATCATTGATTTGTATGGACGAAAAGGTTAAAGATCACCCTAAGTTAACACCATTCATCTAACAAATCTGGCAAAGTAGGTCACTTTCATTTAAGAAATCAGAAGTGAAGTCCCTGTAATCGCAAGTAATCTTGTGGGAGATCAATGTAATTTACCCTAAAAGTTTAATATCAATTTTATGTCTTTACGGGGCCTAGATCCTTTCAGGATGGTTGCTCCATCTTCGACTTTATTTTCTTAAAACTATGCCACATGATGGTGTTGATTTCAGAGCTTAGTTACACAAAGCGGAAGCGAAAGCGGGGGAGCTAGGCCATATAGAAGAATCTGGGTTTGTTTGGTTGTTCGGAGATAAATTGATGGATATAAAATAGTTACGGATATATAGGTGGATATAAAATGTGGAGGATATAAGTTTGGATATGTATTACTGAGGATTAACATATACTTTGTTTGTTTTGAAATGGATATGAACGAATATTATATATTATTTTGTAGAAATAAAAAGTGATTTTCCAAATTTTCCCTCATTCAAATATACCTCCAATATTACCCCGCTGTTACTGTGCGTCACTCTCCATTAACAGAAGCATCAGACTGATCATAGAACTTGCTCTCCATCATTAAAAGCATACCAATCTCCAAGTAGAACAATACATGCACAATGAATATCAGAGAAATTGGGAATTAGTCTTATCAGTACAACACCATTGTGAACATCACCATGCCCCTACCCCTATTAATGCCCATGACTGTAAATTGGGGTTTCAATGATGCCTCCACGGCCCTTGCGGTCTGTGATGACAACGGAGATACAATGAATCAATGGAGGAGCAGAGGTGGAAGAGAAGTGAAGAAGAGAGAAAAGGAGTGATGAAGAAGTGTTGCAGATAAGGTGAAGAAGAAGGCTGGTTTGGCTGAAAGGAATTTTTTGTCTTTTAGGAGGAAGGATATACAAAACCTCTCCCCCCTGTCATTTGTTATCCTGGATATAGGGTTGAAATGGGTATTATATCCCATACTCTTTGCAACACCAAATACTTGATATGCTAACCCAATGGATATCATCTCCAATTCCATGATTTATATCATTCAAACAAACAGGACCTAAGGGAGGGAGAGCCTATGGGACGTATCTTATTGCAATATTTTTCTTTTATTCAGTGCCATTTATGTGCTTAATTATGAATAAAATTTAAGATTGGTGCCAGCTGCAAAATTGTTTGTAAGTATTATAAATACTATGTAAATAGGAAACAGTATAATAGATTATAGTTAATGTTTTGTATAATCTGATAACTGCTATAGATTTTTTCTTGTCTTGTAATTTTTCTTTTGTTTGTTTTGGATTCATATATTCGAGAGGTCCCATTCTAGTTGGAAACATGGTTTTAATTTAAATCTTGCAAGAACCTCCAACGGGTAACGAATCTGAAGATGTAGCAACTACAATCCTTTGTCCCTGTTACTTGGGTATTTCAAAGTCAATACTACAAGTTAAAATTCATTTATTTCGCATACCAGATGGATACCCTTGATTGGTGGGATATTTGGATGTTTACCTGTCTATAATAAAGTTGGTGCATATGTTATGCATGTGTACTTAAGAGTCATCTGTTTTGATCCAATGCTTCATTGTCTGGGTTAAGGCACTGCTTCTGAGCTGCTTATGGGTTTAGATTCAAGTCAGTTACTTCTTTAACATAGCCCTGAGCGGAGACCTCCTTTTGTGTTTGTCCTGGAGAACCAGACCTCACTTTTTATATCCAGTGGCAAAGGAAGTTTTTCTTGATCTCATTTTTACGTGACTTATTGAACTCTTTCTCTGCTCTTGATCTTTTGGGATGGACTTTTTCATGGAACATTCCATCATCGTGCTCGTTACACAAAAGATAGCTAAAAACTAATAATAATATTTTACTGTGTTCTGATTGTTCACTAGGCTTTATCACTTACATTGTTGTATACTCATTTTCAGGTGTTGAGACTTGAGAGCTAGCATCTCTAGGGCTCATTTTTGGGGAACTATTTTGTCCGAGATCTGACGGGCAGGCCTTTGCTCAGCCAGGGGTAAGGCTGTGTATATTCTGCCCTTCTCAAACCCCGCAGTGCGGGAGCCTCGTGCATTGGCTTGTTTAGCTTGAGACTTCTTTTGTTTAGCTTGAGACTTCTATTTGTGCTTCTCAACCACATGGGATCGTGTTTGTATTTGAATCTCATATGTATACAATGATGATGAGATGTACTGAGACACTGCTTGTATATATGTTGGTGTATATGCTTTAAGTTGTTGCCTTGTTTAAACCATGTTCTTATCCATTACTCTACTTTTGAGAATGGATAAACGAAAGCTTAGGCAGATGTTCTGCTGACCCTGCTGTATATTGATTCTGCTATTTAATTAATGGTTATGAACAAATTTTCTGTATCACCTGTTTTTTTACTAGTTACTTGCCAGAACTGATATATGGGATATTGTACTATTTTGTCCATCACCCCATTTTGTAAAACTGAGCAGATCAGATGTTGGGAGGTTACCAAAAGAGAAGGATGACTCAAACATTCACCAACTGTAAATGGCTTCTTTGGTTGTCTTTTGGATTCTGATGATAACATTTTTCTTGTTGATTTTTATTGGTATTTTGGTTGCAATTACTAATGCATTACTTTTGACGATTGAGCGGTAAATCATCTGATCTTCCTCTTTTTCCTGTTTATTTGGTGGTGCTTGTTGAAAATTGCATTCCGTGGAACTGCTGTTGATGGAGTGTCTGGTTGCCTGTATATATTCCTGACTTTCATCCGCTTCAATCTAATGCAGATTTTGGTGGAACCAGTAATTAGTGGACTAATACTTTTGATAGAGTCCAAATATCTGGATATGAGAAGTTCAGTGTGTCATATCTAGTGTTAATTTGATTAAGATGACAGATTGGATTGATATTTTTTAAGTTCACACTTCCATTGAAGTAATATTTAGGCCCTACCTTTCCAAGGATTTCTCTAGATGGATGGAGCCGCCCATGCCTTTGAAACTCCAAATTTAAGATCGGTGGTATTTGGTATTGTTGAAATTAGTAGTTTATAAATTATAACTTATAACAAAAATTATAACAAAATTATAAGTATTTGGTAAAAATTATAATATATAGCTGAAATTTAAAAAAAAGTAATTACTGTTTGTAGCAGAAATTATGAGTATTTAAAAAAATTATAACTTATAACTAAAATTAGTAGTAAGAAATTAAAAATTACTAATAGTAATTTTGTCAAACACCTCTAATTCCTTTCAGCAATGGTATCTATGTCCATGGAACTTTCAGTTGCGGTTAGGGCAATTTATTAAGTAGTTTTGACGCGTTATTGTACGGCTATTTACTATTTTTTTTAGAAATTTTTAATTAAAAATTTAAAAAAATAAATTTTAACACGCAAGGTTTATTAATAAAATTTTTAACGCGCGAGATCCAATCGTTTACAATACAGATAAATTTAATATAAATAGATAAATTTATATGTAATACATACAGATAAATTTATCTGTCGTTCTTTTTTAGTATTGGTAAATATTAGACAGATAAATTTATTTGTTATGTCAAATAAACACAAGTGAGAGATAAATTTATCTGTTTCGTGAAACAAACACAATTTGTTAAATATAAAAAATTTATCTATTCCTTTCTAGTATTGATAAATGTTAGATAGATAAATTTATCTGTTTAGTGAAATAAGTATAATTTGACAAATAAATTTATTTATTTGCTTATTTATACAAGATAAATAAATTTATTTATATGATTTATACGTGTTTTAAAAAAATACACTGTTCTTCATACAGATAAATTGATATATCTGCTTATTTATGCAAGATAGATAAATTTATCTCTGTACTTTATACGTGTTTTAAAAATACACAGTATTTTTCATACATATAAATTTATCTGTATACTTATTTATGCAAAACAGATAAATTTATCTGTATGTTTTGAAAAATGCAAGATAAATTTATTTGTTTAAGCGTCCAACTAGATCTCGCATGTTAAAATTTTTTATGATAGATAAAAAATAAAATTAATACCATTTTAAGGACCTAAAAAACTAATTTTTTGTTTTTTTATATTTATTAGGACATGTTTGTTTTCCTTATTGGTCACTAAGTATTCCTTATGCATCCCTCATTAACTATCTTACCTTTTTTTCTTTTCTCTTTATTTTTTTGTTATGTCTCGTACAAGGAAAAATGAGATTTTGAATTTGAACTTTTAGTCCTTCAATACAAACATGAAAAACAAACTTTTTTTGAATTAATAATCTATTTAAACTTTTACAAACATGAAAGACAAACTTATTTTGGACTAATAATCTATTTGAACTTTTAGTTCCTCAATACAATTATGGTCATAGGCTCTGATTTATTAACTAGATCAATAATGAAGAAATATATAATTTTATAATCTATAAAATTTTATAAGATTCATATTTTTTTAAATATTGTATATTTTACATTTTGTAAAATTAACTACTCAATGTATACATAATTTTATTATCACTTATTGCATTAAAAAATTAGAACACTTAATGTATTCAAAAAATAGAAATATAATTACATAGGATATATAATTTAATTTTAATCAAGCCAATCAAATATGCTCCTATTCAATAATAAAGTGATCTCAACTCTTTTGGGCTGCTTTAATTGATCGAATTAATAATAATAAATTATATAATGCCACAAGATAAGTAGTTTTATAGGAATAAAATAAAAATCTTTAATATCAAAAATTTTAAAACATTTTAATTTTGTGAGATAAATTATTCAATCGAAATATAATTTTTTTACTGATTATTACATTAAAATAAAAATATATAATTTTTTTATATATAATTTAATTTTATATTTAATTCAATCAATCAAACATACTTATAATATAAGTGACATGTGTTTGTTAATGTAATTGTGGAGAAGTAATTCCTCTCCTTACATAAAATCATAACTACCATCACAATCGAACCCCCACCTCATCCATACATAAGGAAGTTAGCTAGCTCTCTCTCTTTCTCTCTCTACATATCTATCTATATATTCTCCTCTCTCAACTGAAAGAATGGGAGGCGGACATCTTGAACATTTAGAGTTTTTTCTTTTATTCTTTAAATTAATTTAGATGTTGGAGCCTCTCAATTTAACCACCGATCAGAGATTTATTTTGCAAAAATTCGATAGACGAAGCACACATAAAGACATTGATAATTTTCCTTGTCAGATATTCTCGTTTAACCCATTAAGATGAATATAATTTACAAATTATTATCGTACATTAGCCGTCGTTTGTAAAAACGACGGAATTCTATGGGAAAGATAATTTGTCAAATTTGTTTATTCTGGGCTCTATTTTGTCGAAAAGCTCGAAGAGATTTTAGTACGTTTATTTTTTATTTATTTGCTATGTTGTTTTTGTCTTCACAAATAAAAAGAGAAGCTTTTTCTTGATTAAACCAGAAGATGAATTTATCCTTTCTTTCTCTCACTAAAAATGAGACCCACACGTATAAAAAAATGGCAAAAAGGTTATAGAGTGAGAAAGTATTGAAAAAATAAATTAGGCAATACAAGTTTTATTAAAGTAAAATTACTGGCAGATACATTTTCTATCGCACCGATTTTTATATCATCTACCTCTATTAACTTGAATATTAAATAAAACATAGGGGTTAAAATACCTCATAAAATAAATAAACTAAACATGATTATAATGATGAAGATAATGATGTAACATTGTACCACACAAATTTTATTTTATTATATAATTAAATAAAAATACTACGTAGACAATATACGTGACTAATATTTAAAAAATACTAGTTACATAAATTTAATTATTTTTAAAATTATAAAAGATATTTTCAAATATGCGTCCGATTAGTGAATATTAATGGTGTTTGGTATTGTTGAAACTAATAATTTATAAATTATAATTTATAATAAAAATTGTGAATAAGTGGTAAAAATTATAACTTTTAGTTAAAGTAAAATAAAAAATAATTATAATCTTTAACAAAAATTATTAATATTTAAAAAAATTATAACTTATAATTAAAATTAATAATAAAAAATTAAAAATTATAACTTCTTCCTTTACCAAACACCCTTTTACAAAACTCCTAATAGTAATAGTTACTCAACAAACTGGCTCCAAATTTCAAGTTCCTACGTCAGTATTAAATTCATATTCGTCACAAAAATCGATGGGGACTGGGGAAGTTGCATCAGAAACGTAACAGAAACGTGGTTTTGCTGCTGCTCTCGTCCAATCTGACCATTTCTTCATTTGACTTTCATCAGTTTCCCAAACTCCCACTCAACGTCCTTTTCTATCGCGCTCATATTTTTATCTTATCTTTTGAATCGCCAGAGCCACACGCATTGCGTCACCAAAAACCAGCCCAGCAAGACAACAACCAATTGTAACCCGCTCTTCAAATTCACAAATTCTCTATTTGGATCTTCGATTGAAGATCCAATAATCCCCCAATCTTCTTAAATTCTCGAGGTTGCAAATCTTCGATCCATTGGGGAAAAATGGGGACCGAAACTACTGCAACAGTGGAAATAGCGGAGCCGTTGCTTCTTGAATCTGAGAAGATTGGGGACGTCGAGTTCGAGAGAATCCCAGAATGGAAAGATCAGATCACTATCAGAGGGTTGGTGGCGAGTGCTGTGTTGGGGGGACTCTTCTGTATCATCACCCACAAGCTGAATCTGACTGTGGGAATTATTCCGTCCCTCAACGTCGCCGCCGGGCTGCTAGGATTCTTTTTTGTCAAGTCGTGGACTGGGATTTTGTCCAAATTAGGGTTTTCGACTCAACCTTTTACTAGGCAAGAGAACACGATGATACAGACCTGCGTGGTCGCTTGTTATGGCCTCGCCTTCAGCGGTAATATCTCGTTCTTGTTTCAGATTCTTAAGTTTGCCCATACGGAGTCACATTTTCTGATTTGTGTTATGTTCTGTATTCTTTGTTGCAATTCGGCGTAATTTAGTGTAATTTTTTTTTTGTTGATCTGTGAATTGGTTTCATGTGCCTCGTTCAGGAAATTACTTATGTGTTCCTCTTTATATTTCTCCCACATTTATGAGATGCATGAAAATTGACCAATGAACGAGGAGTTGTTTTTGACAAGTTGAAGTTATAGGTTAGTTATGATTACTTCTACTTATTCAAAAAAACTGATGACGAGATTAGGTTAGTTATTAGACATACTATTTTCTATCGTTCTCGTTTGCAGCTAGGGTTTGTCACAATCCAAATAACCAATCGCATAACCTGATTCCTGTTTTATGAGCATACATAGTATTTTGTTATTTGCAGTACTTTTACCTTAATTTACATCTTAGCTAAGTAGCATGGATAGAGACACAAACATGACATTGATACTTTGATTCGTTGATCATAAAAAAATGCAGAACATGACACATTTAGATCACATAATAAATTTTTTCAAAGTTAACAAAAAATATGTAACATATCACTAATTAAATTTAAAGGCATATATCTCATCTTGGAAATGTTTCATCACATATTTAGTGGGGATAAGTTGCATTTTGAATAATCCAAAACATTATTACTATGAAAAAATTTATCATATAGGACACGTTAAGGGTTCAAGAAGTATTATCGAACTATCCGTAAAGTGTTGGAATTTTTTTGTTGATATTATAAATTTAATATTTTAAGTAAGACATGTTTAAAAGGTGTCAGGCACGTTTTAAGAGTATCCAAAGGATGTTAGTGTCCGACACAACATGCTTGCTTGAACTGTCTATTTCTTAGCTTCTTAGGCATCTTGTGCTAATTATTTTTCTTAAATCTGATGTAATCCTTCACATTTACTTGTTGACAGGGGGATTTGGTTCCTATATGATTGCAATGGATGATAGAACATATAAACTGATTGGTGTAGATTATCCTGGTAATCGGGTGGAGGATGTAAAGAACCCCAGCTTGTGGTGGATGATGGGTTTTTTGTTTGTTGTCAGTTTTCTTGGGCTTTTTAGTCTTGTTCCACTTCGCAAGGTATGTCTTGACGTTCTTGTATTAAAGTTCTTAATATTGCAATACCTTCATCAATAGTTTGCGTTATGAAATCAAATATATATTCACGCATTCCTTATTTTCCAAGAGGATTGTTATGACAAATATGAAATCACACAATAGGGTCATAGTGTTAATGCAGGAGGCAGATAATCACAATTTAGTTCCATTGAGATTTATATGTTTTTTCATTACAAAAGTTGCTATATATGGCGTGACACATTTTCAAACCATTGTGAAAATTATCTTTTCATGATTGCTAGAATGACTTCACAAACTTTTAACTTCAAAAATTTGTGTGTGATGATGACATAGAGCTAATTATACAAGATTATTGAAGTAGGTTTGCTTTATCTATTTTTATAATTATATTATGGTTTCATTTGAACTATATAATCATCTTTTTACTCATTTACCTCTGATAGAGTTCCATTCAAATTTACGATATATTTATGATTCATTTTCTCTCTTAATGTATTCAGCCATACATTGTTTCATTTTTGTCTTTTAACTTCATGTACCGCCCTTGTTGAAGATACATTTCATTTGCTGTATGGTGACTGATATGTTCAAATAGTATCTAACGTTAACACTTCTAAAAAAATATGTTCGGATTTTCTATGATTTTGCTACGACTTTCTATAAAATATGCAGATGCAGTATAGATAGTGATTTTGACATCTTAGTATGTGTAGTTGTATTTTCTTGGTTGTGGCATGTCCTTTTTATTTATTTATTTTTTTTCTTGTGGGTAAGCAAGTCAAATTTTGTTGGATTAAAATTATATATTTAACAAAATACTTAAGTGGTTTGCTTCTACATATGTTTTAGACCAAATAACCTCAGAGGGAAGATCGTTTGTAGTTTGCTAACTTTGCTTCTCTATATGGTTGAGACCATATAACTTAGAATCAAGATCATTTCACGAAACGGAAACGAGGATGTGGTATGTCACATCACTTGCTAAAAAATGTAATGTGATAGGGCTAGGTTTGTATAAATGGTGCATATGTTATGTGGATGAGCTAAATTTGTCAAGTGCCCATGTTAAATATTTGATCTCTGAGTTAGGGTTTGACATTCATGTTTGATATGTCATATGTCTACTTGGACATGTACCCAACTGATTTGTTTCAAGAGGGTTACCATGAAACTATGCACAAAAAGTTTAATGGTAGTTTGTAATAAAGAACATGGAGGTTTGAGTTTTCTTCAAGGCATAATAGTGAGAATGCTCTATGTGTGAGCAAATCAATGAGAGCTTGGTTTCAATCAATATATTTAATCAACGATCTTTTCAACCTTTCTGGAAGTGTTAGAAGAATGAAAAAAGAGAGAAATAAATTAGAAATTTAATCGTGTCCGGTTCCTTGAGCTTTAGAATGAGATGAACTCGACACTTAGACACATATCTGCACTTGACACTTATGCTTGAGTTCATGTAACATTAGGATGGTGCTAATGTGCTATAGTAATGTTCAAGGTGCTTGTAAGAGTAATTTTCTATTAAAACTTGAAACTTAGGATAACATAATTTAGTTAAATGCATTTCTGCCTGCTTTTGAGATTTTGCAACATTGAAATTATTCATGGAATAGCACCTTTCTAAGTGCATCCTGTATAATTTGAGTTTTTGATGGATTAATTTTTTATGATAGTCTTCTCTTGAAACTTCATTCTTTCTAGATTGTTGCCATTCTTTTTTATTTATTTTTCTCCTCATTAGGGAAAAAATAGGAAAAGAAAATATTTGTGCTGATTTAGATCATTTAGTGTTTTGGAACCAAAGTGTACTTTTGGAGCATGTGTTAGAAAACTTAAATTGGTGGGCATTGGTTTATTCTGGTAATTGTACCTGATTTGTATTAGCCAACGTCTTGATCTAGTTGGTCTTTCGTTTATAATTGAAAGTTAGTTGGCAAACTTTTTTCATGTTTGGTTTTACTGCTTTATTCTGGTAATTGTACCTGATTTGTATTAGCCAACGTCTTGATCTAGTTGGTCTTTCCTTTATAATTGAAAGTTAGTTGGCGAACTTTTTCATGTTTGGTTTTACTGCTAACTGTTAATTTGCCAGTGTTTTGTACTTGTAATTTGATGGAATTATTTTGGCAATTTGCTGATCTACTAATAGTACTAATAAAAAATGAATGACTTTTTACATGGAATACTCTTATTCAGTCTTACAATATTTTTCACGAAATATTTGTTATTATTGTTTGAACTTATCTCCTTTTTGTCTTTTGTTATAATTTCAGGTTATGGTTATGGATTATAAGCTTACTTACCCTAGTGGAACAGCCACAGCGATGTTGATAAACAGCTTCCACACAAATAGTGGAGCCGAGCTTGCAGGGTAAGGGACGGGGCATAATGGCTTTCATGGTTAGGTAGATTATAATTCTTTGAGTTGCATGATGTTTCGGAAAGCTAAATGACTTGTGCAAGAAAGATAGTATAGATCAAGGAAAATGTTTAAAGATTAAAATATATGATCTTTTTTTTTTCAACATTTACATCTGTGCAAAGCTTGAAAAAGAGGTCTTAAATAATTTCCCATTAGTTATCTGGATTCAGTAGCCAGTCCTAATTGGCATTGCTCATGAAATATTATTGCTGAGAAGACATAAAAGAACTGTCTGAGAAACTTAATCAAGACTACTTCTGAGACCAATGGAATCTTCAGTGGAATTCCTTCCAAAATAGTCACCACAACAAATTGAATGAATGTATTATAATGTTGGCTGCATTGAGAGGACCTTCGGTTCATATTTCATCAGTTTCTTAATCCCCAAAAGACAAATAGTAAGAACCAATAGAATAATTTCTTTTGATCATTAAGGGTTCTATTGAAGTGTTTTTTAGTGAGAGAGATGCTTTAGAATTTAGAATATATGGAGGAGTCTCCATGATCATGTTAAAATAGGCTACCATTCGTTCCCTTGAGATACCCCATAAAAAAACAGACTTTTATCTTCGGTTTCAACTTATTCGCGTTTTCTTTCAGCACATGTGCTGGACACCCCTAAATTCGAATGTGTTTCAGACTAGATTTACGCCCGATCCACAATTCTGTGGGAGTAGAAGGTACTGACTTAAAAGATACCAAGTTTAGAATATAAGCCACTGCCTCTAAAGCGAGTTTCCAAAACGAATCAGGTAATCCTGAATAACTCATCATGGACCTTACTATCTCCATAAGAGTGCTATTTCTTCTTTCTGCTATACCATTTGCTGCGGAGTACCAAGTGCAGTCAACTGGGATATAATCCCCTCTGATGACAAGTAGAACCTAAACTCTCCAAAGAGGTACTCTCTACCATGGTCAGATCGTAGTGATTTGATACTTTTACCCAGACGCTTCTTTGCCTCCGCTTTGAATTCTTTTAATTTTTCAAAACATTTAGATTTACGGTGCATCAGATAAATGTACCAATACCTTGAATAGTCATAATGAAACCGACAAAGTACTCAAAACCACCTCTAGTCTGGATTGTTATAGGACCACACACATCAGAATGAATTAGTTCTAACGGTTTTTTAGCTCTATAGCATTTGGCCGAAAATGGCCTCTTGGTCATTTTATTGTCTAAGCAGGATTCACAGACTGGAAGTGCCTCCACTTCTAATGAACTCAAAGGTCCATTTTCTACCAGTCTATTTATCATTTTTAGATTAATATGACCCAAGCGTAAGTGCCAAAGAAACGCTTGGTTCATTAAAGAAGGAAACTTTCTCTTATATGGTAAGTTAGATGTGTTATTCAATTCAGTTAGTTGCAGTGTAGGTGAGATTGGAGTATCATCCACCAACGTACCAGAACAGATAACCCATTTATTATCCTTAATAACCACAAAGTAATTAAAATAAACCAAATATCCGTCTTTAGCCAATCTAGAAACGAAAACTAAGTTCCTTCTTATGGAAGGTACATAAAGACAATTTCTCAATATTAAGACCCAATCTGTACTAAAACTGAGAGTGACATTTCCCACTATAGCTGCTGCCACCCTTAGTTTTTGTTTTTAGGACCCGATCACGTCTTCCACTGAACTGATTGACGCCTGATTTGATAAAATTAATGTTTGTCTTTTTCCTTTCTTTTGGAGTCTTGTGATTTTGTCCTTTAGCTAATTGACGCTGTCAGTTTTTGTTTTTAGGCTAAAGAAAATTATTTTTCTTTTACTTTTATTTGTGTTTCTTTATTGAGTTCCTGACTGCATAAAATAAAGGAATTCCATCCTCCTGGCTATTTGTTGTATTTGCACAGTCATTTTGTCGAATGTATGTTGCTCAAGATTCTTGTAAGTTGTAGCTGTAGGCTTTGAGATGATGTTCACACGCTAAGCCTTGTTGCATTGTGATGCTAATGTGAAAAAGAAACAAGACACTTAATGAGTCAATACATGAATACATACTAAATGGGTAGTCACACCTGGAGATGAAGAAGGCTTAAGTTGGAGTTCTTACTTTCATGGTGAGGTTTGCTGATGCCGCATTCTGTTGTGTATACTATCATTGACTAAGGACACAAATTAGTGTTTCATGTATTATCTGTTTGAGGATGCTATCCTCACTGGAATTCATTGTTGTGTTCTTTCTCTTTTATATCTTAACAGGAAACAAGTCAAATCCCTTGGCAAGTATTTGAGCATAAGTTTATGCTGGAGCTGCTTTAAATGGTTCTTCAGTGGTATTGGGGATTCTTGTGGATTTGACAATTTTCCTACCCTTGGATTGACACTATTTAAGAACACGTAAGTTTCTTCTACTTTCATC
>JAOTRH010000001.1:27280847-27311877 GCA_034768845.1 Heliamphora exappendiculata
TATTGTGTTTCACATTAGTTAGGGTTAAAACTATTCAAAATACTAATATTTTTTAAAATATGCTCTTATGGAAAGTCTAAAAGTAAATAAGACTTATCTCTACATAAATACTCAAAATATGACCCATCACCAAATCTCCAATGATTTTTTTATTAACATTTAATGGTATTAGATGTAAACTTTTACTACTTTTATCTTTATTGTTTATATACCTGCTTTAGGCTCACTATGCTTATGAAATAAGAATAATATCCAGAGATTTGGACTGTTACCTAATGTAGTTGGTATAGGCACCTGGCATTGACAAGCTCTCATTTTGCGGCTATACTCTAGGGGTGTCTATGTATTGACCCAACCAACTTATATTGTTCAACCCAGTTGGACCAATATGACAATGAATAATTTTTTTCATACTTTGGTCGTTGGCGATGGATCTCTCGAATATTTTTTCTTGAGCGGTGGCAGGATTATGGGTCTTAAGTACAGTTACCAGCCAAACCCAACCTGAGCAACAAATATTTAATTTTATAAATTTTTAGATTTATTGTGATATTAGCTTGCTTATTGCTTTGATATTTTTATGTAAAAACTATATAATTTGTGCCTTTGTGTGAGTTAATTGATAATTTCATGATCTTTTTGAGTTCTAAATTTATCAAATATAAATACTTTTAATTAAAAAAATTATTATAATTATCTAAAAAATTAAAATGAACTCAACAAAAAAAGACCAAAATAAGCAAATCCATATCCCAAATCGAACTGCACCCACCATGAGCCCGTCAAACCCATGAGCCTAAGACTGTCGAACCCATTAGTCGGTTACGGGTGATAAAATTAAAAATTGACCGAATACGTGTAGTCGAGCAATGAGTTAGAGTTTAACCTAATTCAATTCGACCCATAGACACCCTTGCTGTCTTCAATCTTACATTTCCTTGATAAGGTGCAATATACATCTGTTTTGCTTCTTATCTCGGATCGTAACAATAGATATTATCTTTTTGGTTGAATAGGAAACTCAAGATCAATATACAAACAATGTGAAAAAATTAAACTCAAGAATCACACAATTCCCTTTTGAAAAGAAAAGATTTATATTACAACGAAGAAAACTTGCAAGAATCAAAGGATGGATATAGGCTGTTACATCACTAGAGTATGTTAATGTTTTAAGAAGATATGAGTTCCCGACTTCTACTTAACTCAATAATACTCTGAATATATGTGTCCCTTCATATTACAAATGACGGCCTTTTATAGGCATTTTTAATCTAAAAAATGTCTTCAAAACATGTTGAAGTAAATAGGACTAAAGAAAATATACCTTGGTGTGTTTGTACAATAATGAGTTAGACATGCATCACATGGGGAATTTGCTTTTTCAGAGAGTGGTCCTCAATTATTAGTAAGGAGTTTGGATTAGACTTCTTATATAGGTACATAATTTGCATAATTCTTGCAATTATGTGTTCCCCCATTTTACGAATTTCTTCTATAAAGAAAATTGTAATTTCATGTTCTTCTTCTATAATCATAGTCTTTTTGTAGAGTTTATCCTATTTTGTCTTCTAAAATTTATAAGAATAAAATTTATGTCTAGATGGGAAATTGCTTGTTCTTTTGGTTTTACTACTAATGTTATGGTATCTTCTATAATCAGTTTTTTGTTGCTAACACTTAATAAATCATTGCAAAATCTCTTTCTTGACGACATAATTTTTGTCGCAGGTTGTTGCTGATCCGCCGTCTGAGAAGGTCTACCACGACGAATATTGAAGTCGTCGCCAAAATATTGTTTAGCGACAATGAATGTTGTCGCTATTATTAATCTTCAGCTACAAATATTTTCGTTGCTAATGGGTATCTTCTGCAACGATGTTATTTTTTCGCAGATTTATCCCTTTACTGACGAAGTAATTAGTTGTAAAATAAGTTTAGCGGCACGTTTAGCAATCGTCGAAAAAATGAGCCATAATTTATTTTTTGCAACAAATGAAAATTTCGTCGCAAATGGTAAACTATAGAATAAAAATAATTCCTATTATTTATTTATTTTTTGTGTAAGTAAATACAAATACCTGGATAATCCAAAAAAGAGTGACAACAAATAATTTATGATAAGTCCCATTTAACTAAAATAAAATAACAATGATATCAATTATTCACAAAATCAACTGAAATGTATCATAACTTCCATTCAACTAAAATAAAGTAGCAATAACATTGTCTACAAAATTAACTGAAATAACGTATGATAAGTCCCATTAAACTAAAATAAAATAACAATAACATTGTACACGGAACAACTAAAATAATGTAAAATATTCCAAACATAATATTAAATGTGTTGCAAGAATTCATATAAATGACAAAAACTTTTCATCGTATCATCTAACAAAAGAGTTTGATCAGTTCAAAAGAACAATGGCATGATCACTTCCAAAGAACAATGCTATTATTTACTGAGTATCTGTTGAAACAAAAAAAGAAAAACATTGTTAGGAACTCATTAACTAAACTTTAAACTAAATATAATTAATAAATACCATTCCACAAGTGGAACTCATTAACCAATCAGTTACAAATAATGAATGTAGTAAGAAAAATATAGCACATAAATAACCAAATCATCTCCTGTTACACATGGATCAAGGTTGGAAAATGGGATTTGGCAAGGTATTACTCTTTGCAAAGAGATTAGGGATGGAGAATATTGCATACAACCTGCTTATCTTAAATTAAGATAACTAGTCCAATGCATAAAAAAACTCATTTTAATCATTACAAGCCCTTTCAATTGTGAAGAGAAACACCTAATTTTGGCTCGATATACTTACCAAAAAGTACTCAATTCGTCACTACCATTGTCATGCATGGACCACATAGCCTCCATTTTTCGCATCATGAATTTTTGAAAAGCCTCAAACTTTTTGATATTCTCTTCAAGTTTTTCATGAATTCTTGAAAAGTCTCAAACTTTTTGGTATTCTCTTCAAGTTTCTCTTGTTGCTTTTATTATTTCTTCTTGGCTCTTGATCATATCTTGTTGGATTTGGATCATATCCCGAAGATTTTGAACCTCCTGCTGAGATGTAGCAGTCATGCTAGAAGATTATGACGAACTCCTTGCAATCTCAAACCCTTTTAAATATCCAAATTATTTTCCTAGCACATCAATTGTCATATGTTTTTGTGTGATCAGTTCCACTCCAGGATGTGATGCCTTTTCAAGTAATCTTTCAAATGTTGCCTAAATATTTTATAAAAGCTAAACGAATTATAATAACAAGAAAGAAATATTATATAAATCAATACATAATACAATATACTTACGTGCAAGTCAGCACATATCGGAGCTACTTAGTCACATTTCTTTTTGCTCATGTGTGAGTCTTTGAAAGAGTATGAGACGAGAGGATTCTGTCCATAATTCTCTTTTACCTAATGCAATTGATAACTTAAATTAGTGAATATGTAAGAATTGATATCAACATGTTATTTTTAATTTTTGAAACATATCACCTTAGAGACATGGCAACAAGAATGATCTAGAACCCACAGTATGGGTGAAAGGCAATTTGGACTAATTCTTTTTATTCATCTCTGCCTGATCCTACAAAGTAATTTCATTAGTACAAGTTAAATACTAATATTACTATCGTAATTACAATTTTCTAAACTTATCAAATGTTTTTTCAGATATCCAAACATGATTGAACATATATTCCCAATCTTGCTTAATTTCTTTGTATGGCTTAATATGCAAGTCATCACCAATCTCCATCATTTCCAAGTAATGCTTCTTCATATGTGCTTTCCAAACTTCATACAAAATTTGACATTTTTTTCAATTAATTTCCGAGCAACTGCGCTTGTGTCATAGTCTTTGATGTCGAACTTATCATGTTAATATATGAATTATAAAATTAGAATGGAATTGTCTACACATTAAAGTATCTATTTGATAAAGTATTGAATTGAAATACCCATGTCGCTTGTATAATTGGGGCATTAATAGCATTATCCATGTCATCCTACTTCTGCACTCCCTGTAATGGTGCTGCCATTATAATTTGTAAACCAAGCTTATTTAGCCATGCTAGTGGCATTATCTCTGATATATAGGTGGTCTAGCATCCTTGGGAACATCTACCGTGAGTGGAACACCCCCACGGCAAGTTATAATTTGTGATGTTTCTTTTTTCACGTGTTGGATATTGTTTTTTAGCGGAGGCTGCAATTAATAAAGATCACAAAAGTTAGCTTCATTAGTAGACAAGTTTCTATTATATATCAAAATAATGAAATGCATATAAAAGCTCATATTAAAATTGAAACCTTATACATATGAGTAATTGTGCTGCCTTGAGTAGATGCAGGAGAAGATGCAGATAATGTAGTCTGAGGCGAAATAATAGTAGTCGCCATAGTTTGTAGTAGATTACTAGCATTCATACGTCTACCGGGGACCATATCTGATTTTACATAAAAAGAATGCAATTCATTATTCTACAAGTGAAGGTATACAACTCCAAACCTTAAACTATACATTTAAAACAAAACTATACATTTAACACATTGCATTCATAATCTATAATAATGTATTCATACATTTATTTTGAAATAAAATTCATCATCATCAAGGTTCTACATAGGATCTATATCATAATGAGAATGACTATAAAGCTCATCTTCTTCATCGCCTGTAGCATCTCCCATTGATGCATCTTCGTCATCGCATGTAAAACCATTATCATCTACATTATTGGTATATGCTCGTCTTCCTCCCTATAGAACCACATCAATTGGGATAATTTCAGGTAATGTCATTTCTAATAAACGGGACCATTAAGGGATCTTCAATGGCAATTGGGGCAACATCGGTCATTTTCTTTTGTTGAAACACATCATTAAGAACATGTAATTCATCATTATCTAGTATTACACCATTCACCGCTGGTATGTCTCATATTTCTCGATATTGGAGTTGTTCTAAAACTTTTCAATTTGCACCTAATTTGGTGTCATAAACATTGAACACCCGTTTCACTTGACTTGGTAGGACAAATGGGTCATTTTCATATCATCGACTTCTAATATCAATGCTTTTATAATGGGTACCGATGTGCCCAATCATATATTTCATCTTCCACACTTTAGACAAGTAACCATAGAAGTCAATAGTTTGTCCATCGTGGTCCCCTTCCACAAACAACCCACTATTTTGATATTTATAATGGCTATTGCGATCTTTGGTATCGAATCGAATGCCATTAGAAATGCAGCCCAAATAGATATTGACTATAGCACCATGACCATTAACTAATGGCCACAATTGATTAGTTGCTTCCGGTGACGCTTCAGCTCGTAGTTGGTTCATCTACATAAACAAAATGTGACAATTATATCTCATGTTAATATCACAATAAGTATAATGTCATGATTATTATGCCATGACAAAATAATTTTGTACTTGCACATTCTTTGAGCCCCTTTGAAAATTCATCTTGTTGTTTTTTTGTGATGTTAGATACACTTTGATTCTCTAAAAGATTTTTGTGTTTCCTTATTACAAAAAGTATGATATAAATATCAAACAATGTTAACAAATACATATGTATACATATAATTAAATATTAACATACTCTAGATAGTGTTCCAACTCGAAGTTGTTATGTAGGAAAAATCAATGGGCCAACTCTTTTTCTTTCTGTGATACATCAGGAGCTCTTATTATTAGGCCAAAAAAGGACATACATTCTGTGTGAATACTGCCAACCTTGTATGACTCACCGTTATCGACATTGCGATTCACTCGGTTAAATATGGTCTTGATCCTACCAAGATACATTGAACAAAAAGTAAGGCACTCTTTAACAATGTAAGCCTCGACAATTGAGTTTTCTGGATAAGCTTGATTATCAACGTATCTTTTTAGACCATTTAGTAACCTATTAAATAAATAATAAAAAATCTAACTTATGCTCGTATATATATCACATCATACGAATTTAAAATTAATATGCTAATTATAACCTTTCAATTGGGTACATCCATCGAAATTGCACAGGTCCTCCAAGCATGGCTTCCTAAGACAAGTGAATAGCTAGATGGACCATCACATCGAAGAAGGCTGGAGGAAAAGTCTTTTTCATTACAAAGTATGAGTACTATACGATCTTTTAATTTTCTAAATTCTTCACTCTCAAAATCTTGTCTTGAAAAAAATTTCCTAGCTCAAATTGTGGTACCCAAGCATCTCAATCGGTGGAAGTCGTTGTAAAAAGACATGACAATCGTGACTTTTAAGCCTGATAACTTGCCATCTTTTATGCTCACGCATCTTCAAATATTTGCTACATATCCATCAAGATACTGTATAGACTTCAAAAATTCACAAAAATCATGTATCTCGTCTTATAATAGGGTGTATAATGCTGAGGGCTTTTCAAATGGCCCATTTGCACGCCTTCTTAAGTGCAATTCATTTCTTATTTTCATATTCTTCAAATCCATATGTGCTTTTTCTGTGTCTTTTTTCTTTCCATCTATACTCAGCAGTGTTCCTAACAAATTATCATATATGTTCTTCTCTATGTGCATCACATCAAGATTATGTCGGAGCTGAAGTGTCTTCTAATAAGGCAATTCAAGTAAAATGCTTTTATTTACCCAATTTACCACTTGATTTTCTCATTTTCTTCCTTATGGTCAGATGCTTCCCATATAATAAGTATGTCCATGATTCAATTGCTCCAACATCTATTCACCTAATAACTCCAAAGGCCTTGACTGCTCTTCAATCTTATCGTTAAAAGGTCTACTCCTCACCACAGATTGTTCGCAGGCAAAAATCGACGTGCACATGTGTACCTAATTTTATTTCTCAACCATTGAAAGGATGCATTCTTGTTACAAACAAGGCAGGCCAAGTAACCTTTTGTAATCCTTCCCGATAAATTACCATATGCATAAAAATCATTAATTATCCACATAACAGCCACTTGCATCGTAAAATTTTGTCCACTTGAGGCATCATATGTAAGCACACCATCTTTCCACAACTCTTTCAACTCGTTAATTAATGGCTTCATGTAAACACCAATATCTCGCCCTAGAGCTTGAGGTGGGGCCTAGGAATATGTAAGGACATTATGCAGTATGGCTCTTCTATACACTTCCAAGGAGGAGGATTGTATGGCATAACTATAACTAACCACATATTGTAAAAGTTGCTCATGTTTATATAAGGGCTGAAACTGTTAGTTGCTAGTCGCAATCTTACATTTCATCCTTCATTGGTAAATCGGGAAAAATATCTATCAAAGTCCTTCCACGAATCACTGTCGGCTGGGTGCCTCATTACCTCATCATCCACACGTTTTTTCACTATGCCATCTCATATCTGTAGTCATTTTTCTCAACATATACAATTTTTGCAACCTCGGTGTTAGTGGAAAGTATCACATGATCTTGTGAGGAATCTTATTGCCATTGTTATCATTCAGCTTGTATCTTGATTTCTCACAAATAGGATACTTATCGAGGTCTATATTTCCTTTTCAAAAAAATTGCACAGTCATACTTACATGCATGAATGGCCACATATCCCAAGCCCAAATCACACAAAAACTTCTTGGCTTCATATCCTCAACAACATGTCGAAAGATTTATTGCTCTATTTGTTTAACACTTTAATATGAAGCATTTTGATGACAAATGACAAGAGATTAAACTTATTGGATAGCCTGGGTACAACTCACGTTGAGTATCACTCAACAATCTTTCAAAGTTCATGCACTTCTCCCTCTCGACGCCACCATGTACTTCATCCTCTTCATTGTCGTTCATAACATATGCCGCCATGTGGTAGTCTTTCAACATATCATTCATTTTGACTTCTTCCTCATTTTTCTCCTCTAACATTTCATCTACAAGTGCTTCAGCCTCATCTTGCTACTTATAAACCAAAACATCGGGGTTCATGAATGAGAACAGGTTCCCCGTGGTGCACCCGAGTCTTATAAGAAGGTGATATCCCTCTACGAATCAAATGAAATTTCACTATTTTACTAGAATGTCGTTCATAATTAAGACAATCCATATACTGACAACAAATCTTATCATCTAAGCCCGCATTTGCAATTGCAAATTGTATAAATGACCTTACTCCGTTTTGGTATGACATACTCATTATATTTCTTATTGTCATCCAACTCTTGTCCATATTTTGTGACATACAAATTATATCAAAGTTTGAGCTATTACACCCAATTTATTCCAAATAACTAATTTATTCCAATACTAAAGTTTCCTAGAACTACAAGTGATGTGCATATGTCAAAATCAATTGCCCAACAAGAAATATATATATATATATGTTAACAAATCCAGAGTAGTTCAGGTTAATTAGTACCCAACTTGCAAATTTGTTGTCCAAGTAAAATGAGCTTGATATGACTATTTTTGCTCAGGGGAGCTTATAGAATATTTTATTCACTTTAGGTAGATATAATATTAAAATCCATTCTAGTCCATGATTAAGGTTTCTATTGGTTATGTGATTCTATTAAGCTAACTTCTGTGTGCGTTTGGGGTACATTGGAGGGAAAATATTACTTATCAATGAAAGGAAAAAAATGGAGAGACAAAGGTGTAAAGCACAAACTAACCGTAAAAGAAAATTTTCTCATTGCACCATAACTCATAACATTTGTTGGGCTCCAAGGGTTGACAAAAGACATGGAAACACAAGGGTAAGACCCACTCTAATTATAGTTAATTGATCAGCAGATGAATTACAAGGTAGTGAGCAGCCTCTTGGAAGTATGCTACCCTCACTACTAGAAAAAAATATTATAAGATCACGGTTAAAAAACTAAAAGCATCTCAATTTTTATATCACTACACATGTATTGTTGTGCTTGGAGGCTAGTTATATGATATGTATACTATGAGCAACAAATTATAAATAGATTATCAATTATGGATAGGTATTGCATATTTTTGCATAAATCATGTATTGTTTCTTCATTTTTCATTAGTTTAAATAGTAGATTGCAATTCAATTGGATTTTGAATTCTTAATGGGTATATTTTGGCTAGGAAATGAAAATTTTAAGTTTTCTTCAATTTTGGTCTGTTGCTTCTTTGCATCCTTGTTCATAGCTTTCACTTTTATTGTATTCTTGCTATTTACATAAAGTAATTCCTGTTATTGCTTTGGTTTTTGTTATATTACATATAGTCTCATGATTTTACATGTTTTTTGATGCTGCATTTGTCAGAAAAGAAAAAAACACTAATTTTAATTTTTTCCGTAACTTTTTTTTTTTCCTTTCAGAAGTGAAATAATATATATTAAAGAAAAAGGAACCAAGGGAAGCAACATGTATACAAAAAAATGTTTGCCAAAGTCTATTCAACAAAGAATTGAACATAGAATCAATACATTGGAGCTATTGCACCCATATCAACAGAGAATCGAACAATTTCAAGGTGAAGGAAAAAAAAGAAATCGAATGCTCTATCGATCATCCATCCAAACATTAGATTTATGGCAAAGAGTTACCAAATGGCGTCAGCGGCTTTTGGGGGAAGCGGCGCCGATGGAGTTGGGAGGATGAAGCAACGGCTTTGGGGGAGTTGGAGGAAGTAGCGGCGGTGTCAACGATGTTGGAAGAAGAAGCGGCGGCGTCGGCAGTGCTGAGAGGAAGCAATGCCGGTAACACTGGGAGGAAGTGGTGGCGCCGGTTGGCTACAAGCGGCGGTGCCAATAGAGTTGGAAGGAAGCACCTAATTTCATCCCGCGCAAAATGAAGTGTTTCGCGCCAAGTTTTACAAACTATTCAGGACTGCATACAAGGGCATCGCAAAAAAATTTATTCTTCCCCGACGAATTAACTTGTCGTGAAAAGACCACTTGACATTTATCGACGAATTATAAACAATTATCGGGGTTAGTGCATTTTTTGCGACAAAAATATCATTCGTCGCGATTAATTGTCACCGATTCTGCTTTCTTGTGGTGTATTCTGAGTATGCCTAATGAGTAAATTTTGTAAATTCATTATTTTGATATAATAAAGATTTGGAATTGGACATCAGCCCTATGATTTTTTTTTCTTCAGAGGTTTTTCATGTAAAAATTGGTGTTTTACAATTTATTTAATTATTATTTATATTACTATTATTGATCTCAATTTAATCAACCACCCAAAAAAAAAATCTATTCCACCCCAGATTATTTTAATTAAATTTCCCCAGTATAATTCTACCTAATATCCCATCCCAAATCTGCGGCAAAATTTTGAAAAAAACCCCATGAGATTGACCACATAACAGTCAATCATTTGCATAAAAATTCACATAAGCATCCAACCATTGCATGATATTTGTCACTATATAATCATTCTTCCATTGAATTTTCATCCCAAGATTTGCTCAAATCAGTTTAAAGAGCATGGCCAAATGTCAACTTCCTTTTTGATTTTAACATCAAGCGATATTTGAATTGGCAAGGAATTCACTCATTATGATGTGAAAGTTTTGTGTTAAATTATTTTAATTAGTAAAACCGCGTACTATTGATTTTTTTGTGATTTATTTATTTTTTTAATTTTTACATATACAGGAGTTTTATACACTAACTTGCTCCTAGATTCATCAGCATAAGATTATCATTGCTCCCATTGATTTTGATTCTGCTCAGGGTGTATGTGTATGACGCCTTTATAGAACTATAATCTCCAACATGAGCCGACGAAGAAATTACTCGTCATTGAAAAAAGAATCTACGTATGAAATTTTTTCTACCACAAGAAAATTGATTTTTAAACAGATTTTATACAGATTTTCTTCAGAATTATGGCATTGTAATTTTCAAAATTATTAATCACAATGGTTGGTGATGTTGGTTCCAATGTAAAATATTTTTCGATAAGATATTTTACTTATATTTTGTTGTGTAGTTTGATAAAAATAATGTAATTTTTTTAGTAAAATATTTTATATTAACTTAAACCAAACTAAGCTTGTGTTCTAATCAATTGGGATTAGTTACATGAATCTTTTACCCAATTCTTCTGTGTTAAGTGTTATATTTTTAATTAATTTTAATAAGTTCATATTTTTTCAATAAGACAATATGCATTGTATATCAAATTAGGTCTACCCCTACCCCTAGTATTTTTATTATCCATGATTTTGTCCTTTTTTCTTTACTACTCCAGGTCGTATATGTATTTTAACCACTTTAATTTATTTTATCTCAATTTATTGTCAATTGGTGCGATCCCAAGAAAAATATTTTACACCATAAAACTTAAATGGATTTTCATAAAAAAAATAGAGTAAGTCATTTTCTGTTTCAACAGAGAAAGTAGTGGTAGCGATAGTAGGAGATGACAGTAAGCCGACAATGGTGGTGATCGTGGAGGTGGCAGTGGTGGTGCTGGGTAGTGGTGATGATGATGGTGGGAATATATAATGTTGGTAGCGACCACAATGGCTATAGTAGTGGTGGTAGGATGGTGGCAACGATAGTAGTGGTGATCGTGATTGTGGTGACAATAAGAGATGAGGGACGATGGTTGTGGTGGTGTTGGTGGTGCAAGATGGTATTAGACGAAAAAAATATTTTCTTATAAGATAATTTATATAAAAAGTAATTTTAATATAAAATATTTTACATTAAAACGAATGAAACTTTAGTTTTAAAAAATACAATAAAAGGCCAGGCTAATCTCTTTTAACGAGATTTCATTTTTGTATGCAAATTAAAATGAACGAATGTGCACACGTAGCTCCGCAAGAAAGCATGATTAACTTGAGTTTAGAAAACTTCTATGGTTGCCCACGTAAAGCTCTTCATCAAAAATAGATCCGCGCCAATAGCGGATGCCCAGGCACGAGGCTAAGTGTACAAGTTATTGTACTATCGAAAACAAGCATGCATACACATTTTCACAAGGAGGCATGATTAGCTCAAGTTTAGAAACCTTTGAAAGAGCACACGTGGAGCTTTTCATTAAAAAAGAGTGTTAATCAGACTTCCAAGTGCGAGACTAGAAGTATAAGATATCGTACTATTAAAAATAATGTACGCAACTATGATATTAACCTCATTTATACTTGGCAAAATAACGACTGCCCTAAATCACTTGTGTATATATATATATATATATATATATAACAAAAACTTCTACGGATCTTACCCTTAGAAACCTTTTATTTATACTTAGAAACTATTACAAAGGAAGAAGAGAGATAAGAGAAAGATACAAGAGGGAGAGGGTAGAGAAAGCTCAATTTAGAACAAAGGGTCAGACTTCCTTAAATAAGGAAAATTGAAGCCTAAGAACTATGCGGACTACAAAGTTTTTCTTCAGGTCTGTCGGTGGATGCCAGGTGTCCTTGCATGAATGGAGTTGGTCAGGACATCACGTGGGTGTGTAGAAGCTGGCAGCGTTCTGATAGTCAAAAGTGGTAGACAAGGCACTGTGAGCCGCCTTTGTCCTTATGCGTCGGCTAGATAAAGTAGTCAACAATGGCATACAAAGAACTGTTATTAATTTGTCTTATATTGACTTTTGATACAGATGGGTCCTAGAGGAAAAAATGACAAATGATCAATTGCTAACCATTTCACTGAGTGAACTTCTGTTTTGCTATACAGTTGATCATATGGATCTTAAAAGATTTATTTTAAACAATCTTCTTATCTTTGTTACTACTAGATGTGGTAGCCTTCTCTTGTACAATTCCAATGAGCCCCAATAATCTTCAAGAGGAACGGGATCTTCTTCATTTGGATCTTGAGTTTTACCAGCCAAACATGTAAATTGGTTGGTATCCTCTGCTTTGGTTGGAGTGGGAGAAGTAATAGATTGGTCACTCTAGGTGGTTGCAAATATAAAGTTGGATTTCATAATTTTCAACATTTTAACAGATAGTTGGGCTTCAGTTAGGGTTAGATATTAGGCTTTAAGGGTATGCATAATAAGGAGACCTAAATCATCCATATTTATAGTTGGGGCTGGAGATGCTTGTTGGGCCTGGGCCTAGATAGCATCTTGGGCAACAGTTGTTTCAGTTATTTTGGTCAAGGCTTTGACAGTGTCAAAGTTTTTTCACCATTTGAAGAAAAATGTCCTTTGAAGAGTAATATATTCAAACTCATCCAGATCACATTTTAAACTCAAACGCCAAATCCAAGCAAGTTAGGACTCGGTGAAGAAGTACAATAAATGTTTTTCAATAAGATCCCATTTACAGCTAGGTTTACCAAAAACAGTGGTTGCTTTAGTAAGAGAAAGATGAGGATGATGTTTAAGCTATAAAAGATATGACTCTTGTACAAATGAAGGGAGGACCTTGATGGTCGGCCCCATTTTTGGTAAGAGAAAGATGATGATGTTTAAGCCATAAAAGATATGACTCTTGTATAGATGAAGGGAGGACCTTGATGGTCAGCTCCATTTTTTACTACCAGGAAAAAAACCATGGCGAAAACCTAGAGGAAGAAAAAAAAAATCTCCGGATTGATGATAAAAAATCATATGTGTTTGCGGATGGAATTTCTGATAATAAAAGGACAAATGCCAAGCATTGGCATAATCCCAATAATGATATATTTGTCCATTCAGTTTGAGGGTTCTGGCACAAAAACCCAAGCTCGTGGATCCAGGACACAAATGATATAACACTTGGAATGTGTTATAGCATAATTCGGATCAGAAGTGTTCACATGATTGTGAACAATTTGTACAGATTCTATTTCGATTAACATTGCTTCATAAACGAAACAATGTCTTCCTTCAAAAATAGTGTAATTCTGATTTCCAAGATAACGTTCCTTGAGGAACCAAAGATCGTAGTACCATTGTAAATCGTCGATCAAAAGTGAGAGGATATGTTTAGTTTTAGTATTTTGAAAATACTGAGGTTCAGATGCTAAAACTTGTTTAAGGTTCTTAACCTTCGAATTAGGTATACCAAACTTTGGATGGTTAGGTGTCGTAGACGATCCAGTTCTCAAAAAGAAAAATTCAGCTAGAACCATAGCTTTCATCTTCGGTTTAGGGTCACCGCCCCTGCCACCTTTAGGTGGCATCTTCAGATGAATCTTGGAAAAATTCTCTACTTAGAAAATCATGTAGAGAATTATAAGAACCTTTTATATACTCTATTTGAAAATTAAATGAGCTAAGTTCCGATTGCCATCTTGCAAAAATTTGTTTTGAAATAATATTTTTAACATCTTTTTGTAAAATAGTTTTGACTGCACTGCAGTTAATTCGAAGTAGAAAAGATTAATTAAGTAAATCATCTCGAAATTTAGGAATACATTTTACAATAGAAAGTATATCTGTTTTTTATTGCGGAATAATTCTTTTGAGTAATTTTTCACATTCCATATACAAAACGAACTAATTCTTTTTTGTTAGTTGTAGGGTTTCTTTGTTTAAGAATACCACCATAACCAATATCAGAAGCATCAGTTTCAATAATTTTAAACCAATTAGGGTTAGGTAACAATAAGCAAGGCAAAGCTTTAACCCTAAGTTTAATTTTTCGGATTGCTACTATATGAGCATCACTCCAAGGATAAGAGTTTTTAATTAGCCAAGTATGCAAAATGGCTGCATCCTAGGCTAAATATTGAAAAAAGTTTGAAATATTATTAAAACTTCTTAAAAAAATTTGTAATTGAGTTTTATCTTTTAGTTCATCAAGGAACTTAGATGCAAACTCAATATTACGATCAATAAGTATAATAGTACCCTAGTTTATGTTATGACCTAAAAATCTAACTGTTGTAAGAAATAATTTCATTATAGGTGCAGAAACAACTAAATCATTTTTATGTATAACATTTTTTAAAAAATTTAGATGTTTAAAATGTTAATATATAGATGATAAATAAACAAGAATATCATCTATGTAAATAATACAGAATTCAGAATATGGTGCGAATATGCCATTCATTATATTCTAAAATTCAAATGGTGCGTTTTTAAGCCTAAATGGCATTACATTCCATTCGTAATAATTTAAAGGAACTACAATGCAGTTTTGTATCGATCTTCTTTTTTGAGCTGTATTTGCCAAAATCCTGACTTAAGATCAAATTTAGAGAAGATAGATGCAGATTGAAGATGATTTAAAATATCCTTCTTATTTGGAATTAGATATCTTATCCATTGCAGTTTATTATTCAAAGATTTATAATTAATTACAAGTCTTGGTATTCCACGCTCTATCTCAGCATTTTTATTTATATAAAAAACTGTACAGCTCCATGGAGAATAACTTTTTCTGATAAATTTTTTGTCAAGAAGGTCTTGAATTTTCTTCTTACATATTTCTAGATAGTCAAATTTCATCTGACTTGGGCGTGCTTTTGTAAAAATTTGAGTTTCATCAAATTCTTATTCATAAAAAAGATGCACAATAGGCTTCTTTCTAGCCCAAAAAGCATAGGGTACTTACTACATATTTATGTTGTAAGATTATATTCAAGATTCTTAATCCTTTGTTAAATAGTAGGACTCTGAAATTGTTGATTTATATTCATTATAAAAATCTCTTTTGATAATGAATTTAAATAATTTTCTTTATGCAAGATTAGATTTTTAATCTCATTAAGGGATTTAGTTTCGGGATTAGTAATAAAGAAAAAATAAACTTCATTACCTCTATAACTACTTGAGATTCCTTTTGAATCAATTTTACTGATAGGCATTAACAAGTTTAGAAAATGAGTTATATATATTACTTGTTGTTGCAAATTTTGAATCAAAAGAAAGACTGTTGGTAGGCAGACACATTGGTTACATATGAAAACTGTAGATAGTTTATACTGTATTTTCATACGAGTACCACTAGCTGTAATTAATGATTGTATAATTTTTTTAAAGTATTATTTTGGTACAATACCTTCTTGTACATAATTCATATCAACTTCACTATCGATTAAAGTGATAGCATTTTTTATAGTATATTATTTATTAATTACAAGATTAATTTGAATATACTATTTCTGATGAATAACCTTTTGAAGAAAGTTAAGAAAGGGAGATTACTCTTCAAGATTGTTAAGGAATTCAATTTCCTTATTATGGTTATCTTCCTGGTATATGGAACTATTACTTTCAAAACCAGAGAGTCTTGTTTTAATAGTAATAAAATCTATTTCATATTGTATTTTATTTCTTTATTTAAATCATGGATAGTTATGGATTTATCATAACTTTCATCCATACGATTTAATACAACTTGTAGACTATAACTCCGATTAGGATTAGAGACAACATTATCAGGTTTTGATGATGTTGGAGTTTGAGTTAAAAAAAAAATTTAAAAATTTTCGTTTAGTTATTAGATCTTGAATGTGTTCTAAAATATCAGGCATATCCAGTTGATTACTATTAAGAACATTCAAATCATTTAATTCACAAATAGCTTTATAGTAATTATTAGAATCTTTTCCTTCAGAAAGTTCATTCATGGAACACTTACCTTTATTGTTAAATCTATTTTTTACAAATGATGGTTCAAAAGAAAAAGAAGAAATGATATCTTCAGTCGAAGATTTAGATTCAGACTCAAAAGTACTATTAAGTAATAATTTATTTAATTATAATCATAAGTCTTCATCTTGAAACTCATTTAACTTTTTCTTAGTTAAACATCTATTAGCATGGTGACCAATTTTGTCACATTTGTAATAGCGAGCATCAGATCTAGATTTTCATTTGTCTGATGATGCTTTTTCTGATATTTTCCTTTAAAGGAAGTTTCAGATTTAGATTTAGAAGTATATTTTTTTTTACGTTTATTCTTCGTAGATTTACCTTCAAAACGAGAAGAATGTTAATATTTTCTTTTCTTAGAATAATGAACAGTTAGATCATAAACAAATTGTTGGAAAAATGCTCTAATTTTCTATTTACTGATGAGGTTCTATTTTTTTAGAAGATATTATAATTTTATATCATTACAAATACTAAGACCCACTTGGGTATAGACACAAATAATATGTCTATAAGTATATTGATTATACTGTATGGAATGACCATCATGTTAGTCTTTAAGTTTTTGTCAAATTTTTTCAGTAAATAAAGTTTATAAGCCATCTATGAATTTAGTTTTTCAATATTCAGTATTTGCATATTTTCTTTGCATAATGTATGCTAAGAAAACATTCTTATACCATTTAAAATGAGTTAAGGACGGACATCAGAGATTCTGGAAAAGTTCTTTAAACCTTTCATGTCTTTGTGAATGTGTACCAATAAAATATGCCAAGATGGTTTGCATTAAAGTAAAAACAGCATCTTGTACAACTTGGCCTCCTTCCACAACTTGTCATTGAATGACAGTTGTTGTACTAGGTTCAGTTTTGACAGTATTAAAAATTTTATGTTTTTGTCCTTAAATTAAACAATTGTCAAACCGTCCTTTTAAAGAACTTGTGAACCCATTGGTTATGTGTTCAGCAGTTTGTTGATCAATATTTTCAACTGCTCTACACACACAGGCGTATATCATCATTTTATGAAGAATTTCATAAATTTGATATTCAGATAAACCATCTATATTCCATTTATAAATGGTTTTACCATTATACGAATTTTATGTCTGAAAGAAATCTTCTTTAAACAATAAATCTGCTGGTGTAGGTCTTTTGTAATAGGTCTTCTGTAATGAACTAGAAGAAACACCCATTAATTCATATTCAATCTTATTTATTTGTAGAGTAAATATAGATTGGGGATCTTAGATCTGAGCTAAAATATTATTTTGCTCAAGTTTTGATTCAGAAGAAGAGTTAGAATCAAATGATTGGTTTAAAGTATTAATCTATTTTTTAGGGTCTTTTAATTTTAAAGATTCTAATTTTGATATTAATATTTCAGCAAATTCATTATCCCCATTTTGACTAGATAATTTAAATCTAGGAACATTGTGTGACGATTGTAAAGAAGTTTGTTCATTTTCTAATATTCTAGACATAACAGGATAACGAGAATGAATAAACATTTAATCAACGTTTTCTTTTATATGATTAAGTTAATTACTAATTGTTTGAACATTTAAATTAGTAAAATTTAATTGTTTCATTTGAGTTTTTGCAACGGTGGAAACATTGCTGTTGACTTCTAAAGAAATGTATGGGCTAGCTTCCAAGGGTTTAGGATTGGAAGTAATACAGATAGGATCAGTGGGTGGATGAACAGAGGTCACAGAAGTGCCATCAAATTTAGTCCAAACCTTTTATGATTATAAATAACAGCAATACGGAACTATCTTGAGATCATTGATCAAGACATTTTCTAAAGAAAATAGTTTTTTGTTGTTGTTCAAGATCCATGTAGAAAACATTTTGAATAATGTTTCTTTAATCTTTATTATAGGTGGAGAAAAACCACTGCCTAAACTCTGTGTGAGTTGGGCTATGGAAGTCTTTACTGATAATTTGTCGGAGGAAAGAGTTTGATGTAAAATTCATAGAAATTACATCTGAAAACTCATTTCTGAGATGGGTGATGATGTACGTTGAGGCACATCTTCAAATGGTGAAGAATAAATTTCATATGAAATTTGTTGTTCTAACATCCTAAGACCCGTTAAAATAGACTCAGATGTTGATTCAGGTTTTTTACTTAAGTCAGCTATGATAGTCGTCTCATCAAGTAATTCTGATGTAGTAGATTCATAATTTGAAAATCTACTAGAGTGAGCATATTAAATACGATAACTATGAGGTCTTCTGGAAGATGTATTTCTAGTTAAAAGATTACGTGGACCTACAAAGGAGATTTCAATGTCTCTGGAAGTATTTTGGACAATTTGATTAGCATTATTGTCCAAAAATGGTCGAGGCATTACTGCCCTAAAAATAGTTCACTTTGTGAGAAACTTGATTTCATCCCACTGGATTAAACCGGGTCTGACAATTTGTGCGGTTAAAAGGTTACTTTCAATCACTGTAGTTTTACTAGGGTCACTGCGTAAAACAGCGTTTAGACATAAAATATTCATAATTTTATAATGTATACGGTAAATAACAGTTATGATTTTCGATCCGAAAAGAAAATCATAACTATGCGTTCGCAAATTTAAAGTTACAGCATAAAAAAGATTTGTATTTGATAACAATAAATTTAAATTTGGATAAATATTAAAATAGACCGGTCCGTGATATAGACTAGTCTGTGTAACATCCAAAAGAGATAAAATAAAATTATTACATCTACTATCTCTTAAGGTTGCATTAATATTACCATTAACTCTTAAAATGGTTAAAGGTTTAAGAACTATTTAAATTAAACCAATTTATAAATATTGATATTTATGCAAATAGGCTTGTATGTAATAAGTTGAAGAGTTTATTCTTAATTATCTAAGTATATAGATTGTTCAAAGTGTTTTTATAACTTTTTGACTCTTAAAATCAAATAGGCCTATCTTATAGATCAACTTTGATTCTACAAAAAATATAGTCCATTTATTAAGTTGGTGAGTCTGTGAAAACTCAACAATTTCGGTCTTTTTTACAAATTTATCTAGCTTAAAGTGAGAAAACATAATGTGTGTGTGTATATATATATATATATATATATATATATATCAATGCTTATTCTTTATAAAATTATTCTTAGGACACTTGCTGCGACGTAACAAAAAGAGTCCTATATGTAACATTAGATTGGTAATAGAAGATTTGAAAAGCCACCAACACCTGGATGATCTCATAAATAGGGCACTAAATTTGTTATCTAGTGAACTTTTTAATTGGCATACATGTGCAAATTTTTACAATAAATCTTGGTGAGCAGCAGTTTGGAGACCTAGACCTCTTTAATTTATGCTATCGTTTAGGGTAATGACTAATTTAATTGTTTTATTTTACTTATTTTTGTTTTTAATGAATTTAATCTTTTTATCGAGATAAATAGAAAGAATAAATTTTTTAACCAAACTATAAAAAAATTAAAAATATAAATATAAATTAATAAATTTTATTTATTTTTGTACTTAGTGAAATTTTTTAAAAAATTGTGATCAAGTTTTTTACTTTCTTCTTTTGAAATTGAGATGAACAAAAAAATTTAAAAAAATTTAACAAAATGATAAAAAATAAAAAATATCTAAATATGACAATGTTATTTCAAATTAAGCCCATGTAGGGGTGTAATTTTGGCATGACTCTTGCTCGAGTGGGGCCAAAGGTCAGCGGGCTCCCACAAAAAATTTGGGTCGAGCGAAGCCGAACTTTTCGGGGAGAGAGTATGTTGGATTTAACTTTTGGAAAAATAACATTCTGTCGGTTTTAACAAAAATCTGAACAGTATGAAAATCATTAATAAATATTTCAGCGATATGAAACTAATTTCAGAATTAAAACAAAATTAAAATATTCTATTTTATTGAAACTGAATAATACAGCATATATAAAATCTAATAGAATCATAAACAGATTATGAAAAAATTAAAACAGTGAACATAATATAACTTTTAACTTGTAAATAGAAACCTGAAACAATATTTAAAACGCTATTTTATATTTTAAAACAGAACATAAATAAATTCTGTTTTGTTCATGCAAAAGAATAAACAAAATAAAACAAAGACGAAGATTAATCTATAGAAACAGTATCGAACAGATCATAAACAACATAAGTAGAACAGAACTGGAAAGAAACAAAATATGTAAAGCTTACAGACAAAAATGGTGCAATCGGGTTCAACATTTGACGTTGTCTCCTTAAGATAGATAGCGCACATGCCTCGATACTTGCGGTGGAACGGGCGTCTGCCTCCAAGATAAAGCGATTGCCGTGTGCAGGAGAAGCACGTCAGACTACACACACAGCGAACTCGGCTGTGCTGAACTTACTCGGGAATTGAAAATGAAAACTTATGTGAAACAGAGCACAGAACAGCAGAACTTCAGAAAGAGGGAGAAAATCATATGCTCTAATGGGATGATTAGCAGCCTTTATATAGGGCGTTAATGGCGTCTGTTCAGATTAACCGAACTGATGCCACACTGGTTCGGCCTGCCATTTGGACCGCCCAACAAGCGCGAACCGATTTGGAATTACTCCAACAGTCCCGTACCTTTCCAACGGTTCAGATTAAACGATAACTATTTATTTAAAATTTAAATATTTTAAATTTTAAATTCAAAATTTTAATTAAATAAAATTTCTGCAAAAAGGTAAGGGTCAATTTGAGCCCACAACCTATGGCCCAAGACCGGACTCAGGCCCAGCGACAGCGTGCATGGAGTTTGGATCGAACCCACCGTTTGGTAGGTCCTCTCCCGCCCACAAAACTAGGTACCCCCAAGTGGCACACCTCGTAGGCTCAACTTGACTTATATAAGCCACTCACCCAAGTTTTTTTCAACTAATGTGAGATTGGAAAGCCTTTTATACCCACTTGGACAGTTACCATTTTCTCCCCCAAGCAATGTGGGATAGAACTTAGTTATCATTATTTTGCTAACTTCAATGACTCACTTTTAGAGTTAATTTCTCATTCATCCATTAATGATTTTGAATACCACAAAATCCATAATTACTCTACTCATGGAGATAATCAAATTAGAAATTGAAATCATCAAAAAAGATTAATCAAGTACAAAAATAATTAGCTTTAAAATTAACTGAAAATCATGTTTTAATTTTATTCAAAACCCACTATTTTTTTCCAACAGAGTAGGTCCAGGCTCAAGAGTAAAAAACAAGTTTAGATCCACACGAAAAATAGAAGAAAATCGAATTTTGACAAAAAAAAGTTTCTGGACATATTTAAACTTAAAAAATTCATATGATTTCTTGGCTCATAAGTCCATGACCTATGCATGCATGGATATATCTCTCATATATATGCCTTATATATGAGATATATATTATTTTCAAAGATCAAAATTAAAAAAAAGGGTGGTTAAGGAGAGAAAATAAGAACAAATATAGGATTCAAAATGGCATCTCATAGATTTGAATATAGATTTTGAGCCTTGGTGAGTTTAGGAATTAAGAAGACCAATGTAGAGAGAAAATATATGTATAATTTAGCATATAAATTTTTACTTTATTAGTTTATTAGTTTATAAATTTATATTTTATTATATTAGTTTATAATTTACTTAATATTAGTTTATAGTTTACTTATTATATATTAATATTATTATATACATATATTAATATTCGGGTTAAATGGGTGGGCCAAAAGAGTCGAGTCTCAGGCCGAACTGACTCATAGGTTTGAGGGGGCGATCCAGGCTCATTCCTAGGATTTCTGGACACAGGCGGACTCGAGCCTAAGTCAGGCCACTACACTGCTAGGCTGCAGGCGGGCCTAAGGTCGCCCATGGGCTGTAGGACAAAATTACATCCCTAGGCCTATGTATAGGAAAAATTACTCAAATACCACACTTTTAAGCAAATAAGCTATATTGTTAAATAAAAAATAAAATATATCCAAACACCACACTTTTATTTCAAACTAGGCCTATGTATAGGAAAAATTACACAAATACCACTTTTAAGAAAATAAGCTATAATTTTATGCTTATTCTTTAGTAACAAAATGTACTTTGCCATAATTTTATTTTTTAGGTTTTTAGCTCCTCTTCTTATTGAGACAAAAAAGAGTAAAATATTCTGATCAAAATATAAAATAGAAATAATCATAAAGGAGAAAATTAAGCTAAATTCCAAAAAGTTATCACAAACTAGGCCTTATTATTCTCTCCTTGAAAAGCGTTGTGCACGTAGAATATAATATTGTTTATATATCTCTCTCTCTGTAATCTATATACATATATATGCAACCACCACCACCAGAACATAAAAAATTGCTTTCAACGCGGAATTGAAAATGGGTTACCTGCTAATGAGGTTGGGCATCTCTGTCATCGGAGTAATTCAAGGAACTTTCCTGTCATTTTCTTGTGCCGTTTATTCACCTCCACTCATACTCACAAAACTTTTATTCATTTGCTTATTTCGCATTGTAACCCGATGTACATTCTAAGTGTTAGGTTAGGTGAATAATACCCACTTTATTATAAGTTTAAACTCTATAACCCACTATATATTTGACACTAAAACTTATTTTAAACAGATAGAAAAATGAGTATTATTTACCCACCTCAAAACAAAAAGTGAGTATTGTCAATATCAAAATCCGGTGCTCACTCTCAAGTCACCAAAGAGGAATTCTACTTTAGCAGTTTAGGCATATATGTATCTCAAAGTGGGTATGCCTTAGTTTTCTTAGATCTTAATTATAAAATTAAAATTAAAATTAAAATTAGAAATTAAAGAATTTATTCCCTGTATTTGTTTCACAAAGATTGTAATGCTTTCTTAACAGAGAGTCCAAAATCATTAGGCTGAGTGGCTGAAATATTTACTATATTATTCAGTTAAAATTTTCAACATAGTAATAAAGTTCGTAATTTTGATTGCATAAAATAAAAAAGTTTTTCCTCCCTTCATGAACATAAATACATGGACAAACTACCAATTAGTCTCATGCATAACCACAATTCCATCACTCCTTGTTGCTTATTTTTTATTATTGATCATCTTTTTAAATTTTTTTTCTTTTTTTATAATAACATATCCTTTAGGATGGGCCTAGAGTGGATTAGAAGCAACCTCACTAGCCCCATTCATTGTCTGCCACGTGTCTCGTGGCCAAGCCTCCATCTGGACAGTTGAGTCCCTTACAAGAGATGGGATCATACATTGCTGTTGCAATAATAATAGCATGCAGGTTAGATGGAGAATTAGAGAGAGAGAGAGAGAGAGAGAGAGTGGGAGAAAGAATCAACAGAATGTGGGAAAAGAGATTTTTTTGTCGAATGTGTGCATGTGATGGGGTGAATCTGACAGTTAAATTTACCTGTCACGGTCAAAACTCAGTACAGTGATTCAGTGAAGAAGAGTTACATAGACTACTAAAAATGTTTCATAAATTTGTGTACAAATTTAAAAGCGCACTCTTTTATTTTGGGTTAAATTTTATAATTGTGTAGAACTGAATTAAAAGTGTGTTCGAATCTATGATTAATATCTATATATTTAACAAAATTCTATAGGCCAAAGGAGAGAATGGCCTAAAAACTTAGACAAACAGAGTTGCTGCTACTTTCTTGGAATTTCATCAGTAACTTTTGTCACATTCCTTTCCAAAACAGTTAAAACTCATGAAAGTCTAAAGTTTTCTATTTTTCCCTCTTTTCAATTTTGTTAATTGTGAGGTCACCTTCTTCAACCTAAGAGGACAACCCTATTTTCAATTTTTTTATTTAATATTTTGTGTACCAGCACAAACACAAACACAAATACAAACACACTCCTTGTTCATGGATCCCAAGGGCTCAAAGCAGCCACCACAAGCACAGAATCAGGGGGTGCCTGACTTCTTGAGCCTCCCACAGCCAAACCCAAACATGGGTGAGAACAAGGCAGCAGAAATCAAGGACTTCCAGATTGTGATTGCAGACAAAGAAGAAGCGGCCAAGAAGCAATTGGCGTTGGCGCCCAAGAGGAGCTCCAACAAGGACAGGCACACTAAAGTCGAAGGCAGAGGGAGGAGGATAAGGATGCCAGCACTCTGCGCCGCCAGAATCTTTCAGTTGACCAGAGAATTGGGCCTCAAATCCGATGGAGAAACCATCCAATGGCTTTTACAGCAGGCCGAGCCGTCGATCATTGCCGCCACCGGGACTGGGACGATTCCGGCGTCGGCGCTGGTGGCGGCAGGGGCCTCTGTTTCGCAACAGGGGAACTCCATATCGGTGGGATTGCAACAAAAGATTGACGAGTTGAGTGGGCATATTGGGGGGTCAGGATCAGGGTCCGGTGGAGGAAGTAGGACCATTTGGCCGATGGTGGGTGGAAATTTGGGGAGACCCCATATGGCCACGGTGGCGGGGATATGGCCCCCCGCCGTTGCTGTCGGTGGTTTTGGGTTTCAGTCGTCGTCGTCATCTGAGCCATCAACAGCCAACTTGGGAAGCGAAAGCTCCAATTATCTGCAAAAGATTGGGTTCCATGGGTTTGACTTGCCAACCACCAATATGGGTCCTATGAGTTTCACCTCGATTTTGGGTGGTAGCAACCAGCAACTTCCTGGATTGGAGCTTGGGCTCTCACAGGATGGTCATATTGGGGTTTTGAACCCTCAAGCTTTGAGCCAGATTTACCAGCAGATGGGGCAGTCAAGAATGCACCACCAACACCAGCAAAATCAGCATAATCAGCATAATCAGCAACCATCTTCCAAGGATGATTCTCAAGGATCAGGATAGTAGATTTGGAGATGATCTATAGATATTCATTTTGGGATGAGCATGAAAGAAATTTTATCAGTTTTGAGAAGATTGCTTCTTTTTTTTGGGGTTGGTGGTTTCTGTATTATATATAATTGCAAAAGTGAGAGAGAAAGACATGGCTTAGAATTCAATAGGGACTGCGTTTGGTTTGCTGCCCCATCTTTTTCATCTCCACAGCTCCATTCAAGTCTCCAACTACAGGTGCTCCTGGGTCTTCTGTTTTTCACACACACACACACACACATGTATGCATTTGTGTAAATCATAGAGATTTTAGCTATTATTGCTATCATTATAGTGTTGTTTGTGGTCTGGAATGTGCAGGTGGAACTGTGCAGGGCCAAATAGCTTGGGTTTGAGCTTAACTTCTTTTTTTTTTTTTTTGAAGGTTTGTTGATGATAGTGTAAGGTATCCTATAAATATTTACTTCTCTTTAGGTCTGATTCTGGATGGAGTGGTGAGCAGATTTGTTTGTGAAAATAAACAGAATTTCATAGTCATATCAATGCAATTTCTTTTAGTTGTAGAGTGAATTTCTAGTCATATAAAGGTATTATCCTCTTCTGCACAAATTGGAAAATTATTCCTCACCATGTGTGCCTACAAATTAACCCCTAGTTACCACTTTAATGCATCTTTTTCTCTATTGGTAATTTACCTTCTTAGTGTATCACTGGTTTTGCATCAATTTGGTATTGTCTTGGATCCCATTTTAGCCTTTTTCATTTTCCTCCATGGATATCAATATTGAAATTCGCCTTCTCATCTGGATTGGGAAAACCTGGTCTTTATTTCTCTATTATATTTAAGACTCCCTTCTCTTTCTAAACTGGGAAAACCGTATTTGTTTCTCTATTAAATTTCAAGACTGAAGTTTAAACTTTAGGATCTAGAATAGTGCTTCTTATTTGATTGATTACTTAATACAAGCAGGCAAGCAGCTTCGTAGAATCCTTGGTAATAGTCGTTTGGATTCTTTTCCTTTTCTCCCCCCTCTCCCCAAGCTCTTTTTTTTTTCAACAACATAGTGTTCCGTTCTTTTGAAGAAAACTACTGTCACAAGTTCTTATAATTGCTTCATTGATATCTAAAATCTTTTCATAGATATTAACCTAAAAAAAATCCCCGTCTGGCTGACCCCGAGTATTTTACATTAAGGCTTGTTGAATTGGGTTACCAAAATCCAACACAATTTAAAGCAAATTTTTTCCTATGGAATGATCGGCTCCTCATACAGTACTGTCATCATCGACATTCTTCTTGTTCAAGAAAATGTTAAAATCTTTGAGAAAGGCACACCTTGTCAATGTGTAGGGTCAGTGATAACCGTTGTGGCTGCACTTCATCTCTTGTCCATTTAAATGAAGTTATAACATCTGAGATTCTTATTATATAGTCGCCATGAACTAGTTGAAGTGTGTGAGTTGGTTATCTCAGTTGTTAATGTCATGCCATATCATTGGATTTTCTCTCAATTGAGCCGTGTAGTGGGAAACAGGAAAAAAAATGAAAAAACAAATGTTGATGACAAGAAATAAGTATCAGTGTGTTCCGTGAATTATTTTGTGTGTAATATTTATTGGAGCTTATGTATTGAGGACTTAATAGGCATTTCTTGCACAAGACCAACACTTAAAGCACCCCACCAATCTAGTCGATGGATTTCCATTCCCATCGTCATCCTTGTGTCAACAGTGTCCTTAAGCGGATCCTTCATGTAAATTGCATTTTCTGATTAACAGTATCCCTCATGGTGGCATGTAGGTTGAGTTGCAGAATGATTGTCGTGGCTCATTTGGTTGGACACAACTAGATATCTTTTGGTCCACCACCCTGTTTCTTATTATGGCTTTTAGATCTATATTATGAACTAGTATAAGTTTGCAAAGAAATGCAATGTACATAAATGCAACTAGAAAACTGAATTGCTCCACGCTAGAACATTTCGTGAATTACGGAAGATCTCATAATTGCATTAATCAATGAACATTTCGTCTTTGGAGCCTATACTTCATAGCTAATTTTTGACACCATTGATATTGATAAAATTACACCACTGGGTGCTATAACATATGTTATGGTCTTTGTGTGGTTTTCTAACTTGGAGCTGATTTATGCTCCGGGATGAAAGTTATCAAACCTGTTTGTTGGCCTGCAAGAATACTGGCACGCTGGTCCATCTCCAGTGACAGGAACTGCTTTGTGAAAATTGTTACTTTCATTATCTTGAAGGCCAAATTGACATATTTGCTGCTACTGTTTCAAAATTTTCAGATTCAAGGTTTAATTTCACAGATATATTAAGAATATGAGGTTCCTGTTCTTTAACGTACGGGTTTGTGAAACGGTCACTTTCATTCTAATTTAGTTTCACAATCCAGACATAATGATATGATTTGAACCACTCCACTCATTCTTTGACTCTTACATTGCAAAATCTCATTGTCCCATCACATTCTCCCTTCATTGCAATCCAACCTACTTTCCGTCCAAGTTGGTAAATGGATGCTTGCTGCCCCTAAATTATCATCAGTTATATCAAAATGGATGCTTGTTTGGCCCAAGTTATCACCGGGAATTGCCACCCCCACCACGCAGATGCACATAAGACTTTAGGGGAAGGCAATTTGTCAGATTATGAATAACTTTGTGGTCCTTTGTTCAGGTTTGAACTCAAACAATCAATTGCTTTCTTTATTTTTTGCTGATTGAGGTGCGATGATCCCACTCATGTTTGGTTTGAAGGTTCATATATTCATTCGTATGTGTTAAGCTGTTTCTTGTTCAGCCAAATTGCTTTATTCTAGCTGAATACTAATCAAGTGTTCATGGGCCACCATTCTGAAATTGAGGCCGATGCATCGACCATGATGGCTACTGTGTTCTCTGGAGCTTCTATTTCCATGAAAGCTCCCATTCATCTCTCATTAATTGCTTCTTTATCCTGGAACTTGAAACACAAACAGAACCAAATTACCGTGAACATAGAGACACCTTTCTTTCGAATTGAAGAATTCTTTTCTGTGTTAGCCGCCATAAAAGCATACGAGCACTGAGTCTCGTTATTAGAGGAATGATATACTAATATCGCAGTACTGAAACTATGCATCAACTGATTCTTGTTAATGTGGAGCTGCATTGTATTAGCTTGGAGTACTTCTGAAAGAATCAACATGTACTAATATAGTTGTGTTTTATCTGTTTCTGCTCTGTGTAATCAGCCCCTGCTCGAACCTAGAGCTAGCTGGTTCTACCTAAAATGCCTTGTGCAAAACCTCTGTGCATTGACATATGCTAAATTGGCACCACAAGAGCTTCATGGAAGTGAGAGTAGTATTTATCCTAATAATGAAAATGGGAGTGAAAACAATTGGATTGAGCTTCTCTGAAGTTGAGAGTCTCAATTTTATCTTAAAGTTGAAACTATTGGGGACCCATCTTGAGCTCATATTGGTGATCCAACCCATTCAACTTGTAGAAACCGTTAAAAAATGAATTACTTTGGCGGTATCCAATGTGCATTTATTGCCAAAAAAATAACCAAAAATGGGTAATAGAATACAGATTGGGAAAAATCTCTAGCAGATACTGTGAACCCACCACCACCAATCTGAAGATGATGTGAGGGTGAAGGATGGGAATAACAGATCTAACAGAATGTGTGGATACAACTTTCAAGTTTGTCATTGTCTAATGGAGAGATGGATGGAGATTTGAATGTTAGACGCCAAGATAAAGGCTTTGTGCAAGTAATTATTTTTTAATTGAAAAAAAACATACTCGAGATTTCTCCAGCTTCACCATTGAATTTCGAACCTTGAATTTAGTGAACAACATGGATTTTGATAATCTAATTGGGTGGGATAGAACTTATTATCTTCAGGTGATATAACTAGCCCAATTATTCTCATGGGGGCGTACAAACGGGATTTTATCAACTTTTTTTTTTGACTTAAAATAATAAGCTCATGAACTTGTCTTATTTAATTGTCGAAAACTGAAAGAAGAATTCCATCTCTAAATTTAAGTCATATGTAGCTCTCTTCTTTTTGGGTGTGAACCAGTATCAAATCAAAATACCAAATAAGCATTAGTTCTTCTTGAAAATGTGGTGTTCCAGTCGAACCTTCCAATATGCCCACCTTGTTATGACTTTACTCCATTCACTTAGTCCTGCCTTCTACATCTTGCTCTTTGCAATTATGGCAACGACTCTGGACATAACTAGGGTTATGTTCTTTAGTGAGTTGTTTTTTAAACTATTGTTTGATTTTATTTTTTATTTAACAAATTAAGACAAAATGATGTGATCTTATCCAATAAGTATGTTATATTAAAATAATAATTATATATTTAAATATTTTTAAAAGTTAAAATTGAAAATCTAAAAAAAAAAAAAAAGGAACACAACGGCACATAGCTTTAGATCTTTTTTAAAATTTATTCCAAAATCTTTTTTAACTTTTTGTTCATATTTTTTTTGGACTTTTTCTTCCAGTCAGAATAGAAGGCCTGGACTGGAATAAGTGGGCAGTTATTTTTCAAGTTGGCCCAATCTGAACCATTGAATTTTAGGTTGACGGCGAAGATTTCTTGAACTTTCCTGCGAAGTTGGAACCCCAAATTTAACAAATGCAGATTCGTATATTATGCCCGTGTTTGGTGTATTATAAATTATAAATTTACTGATTATAATTGCAAAATATGGGTATAATTTTTAAGCATGAGTTATAAGTATTTGTTAAAAACGTAAATTAAGGATGGTCCTATATTAAGAAACTAGTTGAGGATATATCTTTTTCAAAAGTTGTGTATTTCATAAAGTTTTGTTTTAAATATTTAAGAAAAAATGGACTTTTATATCCCCTTTTAAATTTAATTGACTTTATAATTAAAATAGAAAAATTTACAAAAAAATTATTTTATTAAATATGAGTTACCAACATTCACGGAATCACTATAATTGATAACAAAATATGTTGTAGCAGAGTTTGGTCGTTTTGTTTTTTACAATAATATTTGCTTAATTTATTTTTATTTTGTTTTTCATCATCTTTGGTAAAATTACTGAAAATAATACGCATTAATTAAGTGGTTACTTCATTTTATATAATAGAAAATGATATACATTATACAATATCACATTAACAAGAAATGATACATATTAATATGTTTTGGTTAATCCATCTTATGCTGTTTTTCGTTATTTTTGTTGAAATTGCAGAAAATAATATACATTAATTTAAAAATTATTTTATTTTTGTAACAAAAAATGATATACATGTCACAATATCGATTTTAAAAATGATACATATAGAATAATTTGTTGAATTGATACATATTAATAATGTCTTAAACATCAACTGAACATTGAAATGATACACAATAAGATATTATGATTTTTTAATATGATTGTTTTCCAATTTTAAAATTTTAATAGGCGTTATTTTTTAATACGCTTCATTAGGTTTAAAATATAAAAAATAATATAATTAAAATTTTATTAAATGGTACATATTAAAATTTAATCAAATAATACAATTAAATTATACATCCGAGGCAAAAATGAGACCCAATTAGATTATAATACATCCGGCGAAAGGAGGTTATCAAGAAATCCAAGAAGCATCGGCGATGTGGAGTTTTTTTTTTCCTGAGTGACG
>JAOTRH010000001.1:27314346-27332110 GCA_034768845.1 Heliamphora exappendiculata
TAAAAGAAGAATTGGAGTCAAAATTCTAATTTATCTTTAATATTTTATTATTTATTTTCTTTTTAAAAATTATATATATATATAATTTTAATACATTAAAAATTGCGATCTGAAATGGCGAATTAAAAATTGCCACGTCAAAGGACAACTGCGTACGTAGGCAAATTAACGGGCTGTATGTATTTAAACTGCAACGGTCTCAGTTTGCTTTACTTTCTAATCCCCTCATTCATCTCTCTCTCTCTCTCTCTCTCTCTCACCTTGAAATTCATCTATTCTTCTTCCTTAGATATTGGAAGCACCCTTGTAACATCAAAGCAACAAACTCTCCAAATTCATCCATCTGTTCATCTGATATTTCCGTTACCATAAGGCTTAAGAACTTTTGTATTGGCCTTGGCCGTGGAGTTTTCAGAGATTTTGAAGAAATGGAAGACGAGTATGCTAAGCTTATCAGGAGGATGAATCCACCCAGGTACGCCTGCAATTCTTTTTTCTTTTTCTTGGATCCCAATTTATCTATTTCTTGATTCTCAACTTGTCTTTTAATTTTTTTAATTTTTTTTCGTATTTGTGGGTTTAATTATGTAAAAAGTTGGGTGTCCGGTGATTATGCTATGCTTTATAATTGAAATCTACTATCGTAGTGGAATTGGGTCTTTGGATGCTACTTCCTTTTTAAAGTTTTATCCAAATTATTTATTTCAAGATTATCAGCGTTTGTCTTCTAGATTTTTATATTTCTACTTGTAGATTACTAGGATAAAAGAGTTTTTTATTAAATAATTTAAGGTTTTAGATACTTTTTATGTTGCTACGATTGAATTTCTACATCGTTTGTAAGAATGATGAATTGTGTTTTTGAACTTCAAAACGAACAAAAAAACAAAAAAGTTTTTCTTACTTTCTTCTTGTTCTTCTTATTTTTGAAGATTTTTATGTCTTATTGTCCCTGGTTCAGGTGAAAATTCTTTCTCCTTTCTGGATGATATGCAGATGTTTCCAAATTGAAAAAATTGATCTTTTGTTTCTTTTTTTAAATCTTCTCCTTCTCTCTTATTTCTTTTAAATTGGGTAAGATGCAAACTAGTGATTTGGAGTGATTTCTGTGCTTCAGAATCTATTAACCTCGATCCCTTTTCTGGAAATTACCATCTAATTTTGTTCGGGTTTCTGTGAAAGCGGATTTGGGTAGTTCTTTAACTTAGTTGCCTCTTGTTGTTGCAGAGTTGTAATTGACAATAATGCTTGCAAGGATGCAACTGTTATCCAGGTATATGCTACAAACCCTTGGCTTTCAGATTATATATATGGGTAGAGATTTCTAATAATTGGGTTTGAATATTAGCCATCTAAGTTAGCTTTGTTTGGTCTATTTGCTTGTCTTCTTTCTCATCAATAGACACTTTGACAGTCTATCTTACTTAGGTTGACAGCGTGAATGTACACGGAATTCTCCTGGAAGTTGTCCAATTTCTTACGGATTTGAACCTCGTTATTACGAAGGCATATATCTCATCTGATGGGGGTTGGTTCATGGATGGTAAGGCTTTTTCTCCTCTCACCCCACCGCTTTGAAAATGAATTGACAGATTTTCTCACAGATAGTTTCTTATTTTATTTTATTCTCTCTACAAAATTTGATGCTTCAGTGTTTAACGTGGTTGACGGCGATGGAAATAAAGTTAGAGATGAAAAGGTCATCAATTACATCCAGAAGGTACTACTCTTTTGTAGTTCTTTTCAATTAAGGACACCAATTTAGGTAGCATAAATAAGTTATTACATTATAAATTGGGTCCTTGTATGTAGTAGAATATGACCAACCTGCCATAATCTCCTTTAATAAGTAAAGAAATGAAAAAAAATAGAGCAACAAGTGGGAGACTGCCCTCTCGGTGACCATTTTTTTTATTTTTTATTATGCTGCTATATTTTCATAACCATTTCATGTATTGGTTCTAGATTCTCTTTCTTAGTATTGTATGATGAAAAGTAATATTCAAATTAAATCACCCAAGTTGCTCACGATTTATTCTCTTCAGCAAGTGGTGTAGCAACATTTCCCGTGTTACCTTCCATTTTGCAGACACTTGAAAATGATGCCTTCTTCATCTCCCCATTGATAGGAGGGTCAGTTGGGGTGATGCCTGCTGACGAGCACACATCAATTGAACTAGTTGGTACTGATAGGCCTGGTTTGTTGTCCGAAGTTTGTGCAGTTCTTGCGGGCCTTCATTGTAATGTGGTAAATGCAGAGATATGGACACACAATTCTAGAGTTGCAGCCGTAGTTCATGTCACTGATGATTCCACTGGCTGCCCAATAAAAGACCCTAACCGGCTTTCAACAATGAAGGAACTGCTCTGCAATGTTCTTAAAGGAAATAATGACTTGAAGACAGCAAAAACGATGCTTTCGCCCCCGGGGGTTACACATAGGGACAGAAGATTACATCAGATTATGTTTGCTGATCGGGACTATGAACGGAATGAAAAAGCAGGTCACGGAAGAGTTGAGGATAAGAGGTTAAGACCACAGGTTACCGTGATGGATTGTATTGAGAAAGATTACACAGTCATTACTATGAGGTCCAAGGATCGACCAAAGCTTTTATTTGATATTGTGTGCACTCTGACTGACATGCAATATGTAGTCTTTCATGGTGTGGTTCACACCGGGAGGATGGAAGCCTATCAGGTATGGACAATTTATGAAATAAAGCTTTATAATTGACATTTGAAAGTGGAGCTTGGCCTGGAAAAGTAAATTATGTTCTTACCAAAAAAGAAAGAAAAAGATATAACAGGAACGTTGATTATGTGACTTGTTAATTGATTGGAGTGGCTGGTAGGTTCATATATTATTAAGCAAATGGATAACTATTCTTACCTTTTGTTTGTCATCCGTTACTATGAAACCATCATTTGAATTGGACACAATTTTTATCTTGATTTATTTATTATCACCTCTTTGACAACACTTGTTGTTTGGATTAAGGAATACTATATCCGACATGTTGATGGGCTCCCTATAAGCTATGAGGCTGAGCGAGAACGTGTTATGAAATGTCTTGAAGCGGCCATTGAGAGACGAGCATCTGAGGTGTAGTAACTTCTCTTTAGACATGAGAATTTTAAGCCACTAGGCCTAGTTATGAGATTATTAAACGAATGTTCTTAATCACTCAGGGACTGGAGTTGGAACTATGCACCGAAGACCGGGTTGGACTCCTCTCAGACATTACCAGGATTTTCAGGGAGAACAGTCTGTTTATCAAAAAAGCAAAAATTTCTACGAAAGGTGGGAAAGCCGAAGACACTTTCTATGTCACAGATGTAACAGGGAATGCAGTCGAGCCCAAAACTATCGACTCGATTCGTGAACAAATTGGCCAATCAATATTGCATGTTAAGAGAAATTATTCAAGTCCGTCTCCAAAGCCACCTCAAGGGACAGCAATGAGCTTCCTCTTCGGGAACTTTTTTAAAGCTCGAACTTTCCAAAATTTCAAACTGGTCAGATCCTACTCTTAATAGCTTCCCCTGGGGTGTACCGAAGAACATCTGTAGATATATGAGCTGTTTATTCAAATTGAAACAAACTGAAAAGGAACTAGAGTAACACGGTAAATGGGGACTTCCCCCTTCTTATGAAAGGAAGAGACAAGAATCATTCCTCTACTGTAAGAATCTCTGAGGGGTATAGGCTCTGTATCCTTAATGTCCTGTAAGTAAATTTTGTGGAGTGTGGTTAGGATCTTCAAATTGTATAGATAATTGAAGTCTATGAAGAAGTGCAAAGGGTGAATCATAGAAGTGGTGTAAACATTGTTTGGAATACTATAACCTTCATGTTCTTGGGGTGAACTCAGTCCTAACCGATCCACTCACAAATCATTGGTCATTTGTGGGAATCTCACCATTTGTGATTCCATTTGATCTTCCTTATATATGAGTTTTAGATTATTGGTGCCAAACCTCTATTGACAAAAAGGTCAATTGAGTCATTAAAATTCGCACAATTTTAACCGCACAGCGATTTATGAATTTTTGCGAAGCAAAAATTTGAATACAAATTTGTATAGATTTAATCATTAATTTCTGAATGCAATCGGAAGCAAATATTAATGCACAACATTCAAAGAAAAACAAATGGCATGAAGAATTTACATAGTCCGGTCTACATCGACTTACGTTCACGAGCGAAATACAAAAGTATTTCACTACGTCATTATGTAAAAGAGTACAACTAACTTTTTTTTTTTTACCAACTATTCTTTGTAAATTTTTTTAGTAATCACCCTAAAACTTTCACAATTGTCATTTTATAAGACATTGGAGGAACCCTAAGCCCAAAATTCCTGAGCCCATATAATTGTAAAATTCTATACAAAATAAATTCAAAGTATGTTCATAACTCCTCTTCAACTTAAACATATTTAGACCAAAAAATAATAATATGAGTGCTGTGGAATCCAAAATACATTTTGGTTCAACAAAATTAATGTTCTTAAACTCATGAAAAACAATAACAACAATACTAGAAAACTAGAAAAACATAAAAGGGTTCTGTATGGGAGTGCTTCATAAATTATATTTGTTTACTGGGTTAAAATAGCGAGATCCAACGAGAAAGATGACTGCTGGCCTTTAAGTGCTCTATTCGTCGAGAATCCTACAAAACAAATCTTCAGTCGGTGGCAGAGAGAAGAATTCCAACGTCCAAGTTAGTCCACAGTTTGAGAAAGAAAAAGTGTAGATCAAAAAATGTAAATCCTCTTCCTCTGCCGAGAGAAGAGAGAAGGGATATATGTAGAGAAAGAGATATCTAGAGAGAAGAAGGGAGAGAAAGTATTGTCCTGTCAATGTTCCATCCCTGTCGAGATGGGATGGGGAGATGGTGGCTGGTGGATCTCACAGGGATGGGGAGATGGTGGCTGGTGGATCTCTTTCTATCAGGGGAGGATTTCCTTCCCCACAGGTTCCACTCAAGAATTTTTTTCATGTTGTTTGCCCTCCTCGTGAATGAAGAAGGTAAGTTATCTTCGATCATTGGTCAAATTCTTTTATTTTTCTTTACACCTTAGTGGCGACTCAACATACATCATTGTGAGGTCAATTGATTCTATTAAATTTTTTTACTATTTTTATTATAGTAATTTTTTGAAAATTTCAGTTAAAAATTTAAAAAAATAAATTTTAATGCGTAAGGTTTATAAATAAAAAATTTAATGCGTAAGATCCAATTGCGTAATTTATCTCAAAAAATATCTTGCAAACAGATAAATTTATCTATTTTGCATAACAAGCAGATAAATTTATCTGTTTGATACTTATTTGTTTAATATGCAAATAGATAAATTTATCTGTATTCTTTAAATGTTCTTTCAATAAGACAGATAAATTTATTTGTATTATTTACACGTATTTTCAATAAAAGACAGATAAATTTATCTGTATTCTTTATACATATTTTGAAAATGTACAGATAAATTTGTCTGTATTCTTTATACATATTTTGAAAATGTACAGATAAATTCATATTTTGAAAATGTACAGATAAATTTGTCTGTATTCTTTATACATATTTTAAAAATGTACAGATAAATTTATCTGTATTCTTTACATATATTTTCAATAAAAGACAGATAAATTTATCTGTATTCTTTATATATATTTTGAAAAGATACAGATAAATTTATCTGTTCTAGCGTATTTTTATTTCAAAATATTTTTGAGCGTTAAAATTTGTATAAGGATGGACCTTACTCGTTAAAAAATCTTGTACTTAATGAAAAACAGTAAACGGCCTATAAATTAGACTGTTCACCAATTTTCTATAATTTTTTACTTAATGTGTAATTGACCCTATTAAAAATGTATAATTGATCCCACAATAATATAAAATATTATAAAATTATCTTTAACGTGTCACACTAAACTACTTCTCTTAGTATTTTTATTCCAAACATGAATGATACAATCATAATTCCTGAAAAGTGATGACACAAAATTTTACAAATTACAAATTTAATTAGAGAAATTTAAAGATTAATTCTTTTTTAAACTACCAGAAGAGTTTTAGTTCCATAAGTTTTATTTTAAGAGATATAGTCCTTTCTTATTTGAAAATATTTTATTATCTCTAATTTGCCCTTATTTTAAACTTTAGAATTTCCGTTTTAGGACTACAATTGTATATAAGATGTCAATGATCTCCTAAACAGTGTGCTTCCAGGTGTTTTCATTTCCAATTATTTGGGGCTGAAAATGGTTTCTGATTAAACATTCACACAATTTTCGGTGAGATTTACCCCATTTTAGAACTGAATCAAATCTATTTTCACTATATTTTGGAACTGAATTAAATCCATTTTGGAATTGAATCAAACCCATTTCGGAGATGGCGCTCATCGAATCCGCTTGCAACAAGAAGAGATCCAAGCGACACAGTTCCAGCAAGGTCTTCCCGGCGGCAACGAACGGGTCTGACGGAGAAGTTGAGAGACCACTACAATTTTGCCATGAAATGTTACCGACTTCACCGGTCATTGGGTTGCGAACCCCTGCAGAAGCCAGGCGCATCGAGCCCCTCCCCCGACGCCGCACGCCACGCCGCCGGCCACCCGTCTGCGTCACCGGCGACCTTGACGCACTCGCCGCCTTCTGCGCCATCGCCGTCACCGGCGACCTTGACGCACTCGCCGCCGCCAGATCTGTTAGGGATCAATTCACAAGGGTTTTACGCATGTTGGTTATTGTATCGGTTCTTCATTTGTGATTTTTCTACATTTGATTGAAAAGAGGATGTGTGAATATTGTTCCTAGGGTTTATAGACTTTATATGCGCAAGTATTTGGGTCTATAACAATTGTTAGTTATGTATCAATATATCAGTTTATAAATGGTATCAGTTTATACATTTGTATAAAATGTATCAATTTATACATTTATATAAAATGTATCAGTTTTGCGTGAACTGTTTATGTATTAGTTTTGTACGTTGTATTTGCGTGAACTATTAATGTATCAATTTTGTATAAAATGTATCAGTTCATTAACAATGTGTCAGATCTATATCAGTTTTGCTTTATTCAAAGGATACACCATCTCTGAAAAGATTTCAAATTAATATATATGTATATATATATATATAGATAGATGCTGCTTGATTTAAGGGATATCCAAAAATAGATTATTGAGGATATTTTCGCCAGTTAGTTGTTGTATAGGACTAAATTTATGGAAAAAAAAGTTATAAGACTAAACCTCTGTTATCAGTTGCTAATAGGATATTTGCTTAAATTTCTCATTTAATTATACCGCTATTGCATTGAGTTATATATATATATATATATATATACACTAAAAATATTATTTTTAATAATATTGACAATTAGACTATTATGTACCGATTTTAACACAAAATCTTGTCGAATATAATTGTAGAAGTTTATGTATTTATATTTTTTTGTCAAAACAATAATATGATTATATTAAAATGTAAGGGAATAGAATCCCATATTACCCGGTTAGGGGCTTTCAACTCACCTTGTAAGGTATGCTACACCCTTAACCCACCAAGAGCCATTTTCCTAAGAGGAAGAATAAAATCGTGTGTACTCAAGTAGCGAAAATCGGACAATATCTTGGTGCGGGATCCTGCAAAGGGGTGGTCCCTTCAATTGGCGTCGTTTGTGGGAACCCTAGTTCCACCACGTGAACCCACACGCTGTGGGGTAATTAAAGAGATAGAATCACGCATTGCCCGGTTAGGGGCTTTCAACTCACCTTATAAGGTGTGTTACATTCTCAATCTACCAAAAGATATTTTCTTAAGAGAAAAAACAAAATCATGTGTGTCCAAGTGGCAAAAATCAAACAATATCTTGGTGCGAGATCCAGTTGAGGGATGGTCCCTTATATTTTACTTATTAATTAATATATGTAATTTAATTTGTAATATACTAATAATAGATAACTAATTATTAACTAATATGAAAATTATTATTTTATAAAATCAGTAAAATCTAAGTTTTTGAATAACCTATTAAATAAAAAAATTTGGAGTCGCTAATTAGGTAGAATTTGGAGATATGGGGAACTATTAATTTATTTTTCCCTTTTAGAATAAACAGTCCCTCGTGTGTAATGCATGACTCAAGTTAATAGCTTAGTATTTTTGGACTATTTCCATAATAACCCATATTAGGTCTTTCCCTAGTATTAATCATATTAGGCATTGAATTAATTTTTCTTCTACTTCAATAATTAAAAATAACTCTATAAATTTTATTTTATTTTATTTTAATTTTAATTATCTTATTGTAACCAAATGTAAATTAAATTTGAAAAAATTCATGTACCCAAAAAATACCTAAAATTTTATCTCAAAAATAATTTATAAAATATAAATTTATATTTTATAAAATGTGGAAAACACTTACATGTGAAACTCCATTTTTTGCTGATTGCAAAAACCCTTTTGACTGATTTTGTATCCCACACTTGGGATAAAAGAAAATCTCACAGGGCAGTTGTGTTAACTTAGGGTAGTACCATAGGTTGGTGGAATGAGATAGTAAGTTCCTAAATTATCCTCACACATTTAGGTTCATGTAGGTTTTGATTGGAAAATTTAGTCTTAGTTTATTTTGACATAAAATATTTTATTTATTTTTTATTATTTAATTGATAATATTTATATAAATTTTTTTAAATAAAATATTTTATCTTATTAAACTAAATTTGACTTATAAAAAATTAACTTGTAAGTTAATTTTAGAATGCACATTCGTAACCTTCATTTAATTTTTATCGTATTTGATTATTTTTATAACAAATAAGAATGAAAAAATGAGAGACAGATCATTCCCACATAAATCTTTTCAGAATTCTTCACCTGAATTCTTTTCGCCTTTGGTCACTCTCATCTCTCATTCTCATTTTTTAAATTTTAACCAAATACTAAAAAATAAAAGTAAAAAAATAATTTTTACAAAATTATTTTACATGTAAAATATTTTTCATAATAAAATATTTTACATCGAAACAAACAGATCCTTAGTTTTTTGATTTTTTTGTTAAAAATGTTAAAAGGTTAAAATTGTCCTTTTGGTAAAAGAGCAATAAAACTAAAAAATTAAAAAATCAAATCAAAACGCAAACTCTAATATTCTATTCAAACTCTCACCACTTTTAAAATATAATAATATCCTTTATTCATAACTTATTTATTATTACTATCAATTATATATAATTGTTAATATCAATTATATAGAAGTATAAAATTATCTAATTTGAACAAAAACATAAAAATACTAATTTTTTATCTAAATAATTAATTTTAAAAAAATTAACTTAAAAATTAAATTACCAAATAATTTATTTTAAACTTAATTTAACTTAACATGCATCACTATTGGCATGCTTCTCCATTAATTTTAGGGCTATATGCACGGCGATGCTATCTTTGGGGTAGTGGGATCAAAAGACCCATAAATTTTTTTTAAAAAAGGAAATATATATAATATTTGAGTCCAAAAAAATAATATTAACAATTTTTCACAGTCATATAATTTGAAGGTATTTATAAATATACATATTTTTAAAATTATTACATTTAAAATATAAATTTTAAATACATAATCTATAAAAAATTTATACATTTATAAGTTTTATTAACAAAAATATAAGTTACATTTAATATCTCCCCCTCTCTCAACACTCAACCACTCTCAATTGGCCAATTTCCAAATTATTGTACAAATTTAGGACTTTCTATATTCCTTCTATATTTCAATGTGTAGCCAAATTTTATTCTTTTATTTTATTTTTTTATTTTTTATTGATTTTAGACAATATGAATAAATTTTTAATAAAAGAATCAACAGCACTTCATTTTTTTTATGTATTTATATATTTTTTGTCAAAATAACACAAAAAATATTTAAAATATATATTTTACTTGTTAAGTGAGGTGTTTAATTTAGTTTATATTATGAAATTAATAAATAAATAATTTTAAATGGTCCTATTAATAAAAATTCTCAAAATTGCCATTACTTATATTTAAGTACATATATTTTTGCAACCACAAGTTTGACTTTATTATTCATTTGTAAATTCACACCGCAAAGTTTGAGTTTATTAATCTTAAAATGAAAAATATTTTTATACATTATTAAATTTAATTTCACTTGAATAATATAAAACTAAATAATAATTCATATGTAATAGACCTACCAGACATTAGTCGGCACATAACAATCTAATTATTAATTTAATTCATAATAACAATCTAATTATTAATTTAATTTATAATAATTCATGTACTAATAATATAAAAATATTATTAATTTGATAAATCTAACCCTTTAGCCAAGCATGGCCCATAAATCTACACATTTTCTATATACCTGCTCATAGAAAATTTTATATTCTATCATGCTAATATTAAACTATTGAGACTCACTCACTCTAGTTTATTTTCAATACGATAACAAGTTCATCATCACATCATTATTTGTGCTGATGCCAAACAATACCTCACCTGCTACCAAGCAGGGAGGGATGACCTCACTGTTGACTTTTCTTTAAAAAAAAATTATTAAAATTTTATTTTATAAATTTAAAATAAATTCATAAAAATAATTATAACAATTTATTTTATAAAATATTCTAAAAATTTAGTCTTATAAAAATCTAATTTGATTAAAAATTAGTAAGTACATAAAAAATTATATTTTGTAAAATCGTATTATATTTTACAAAATAAATAATTTTGATTAAAATAAACAATTTTATAAAATATTTATTTTGTTAAATAAATGTAATTTACTCATATTTATTAATGTTAAATTAAATTAAATTTTTATATAAATAATTTTTTTGTTGCGTGATCGAGATCGAGAGACAGATAGTAATCTACCTGTAATCTCTACCAACAACGTCTATCATCTACCTGTGTTCATATAAACTCTTCCGTCGTAGATCTCTCTCTCTCTCTCTCTCTCTCTCTATATATATATATATATATATGAACTCTTCGATGAGTGAGGTCGCGAAGGTGATAAGCCGAGCTATTATCTCCGCTTCAAAACGTTCAATCCCGTCGAGGACATGGACTCCTTCGCTGGAACAAACCCTCCACCGACTGGGTTGTCGCAAGTCACTTACACCATCACTCGTCGCCCGAGTCATCGACCCTTTTCTCCTCAACCACGACTCTCTCGCTCTCGGTTTCTTCGAATGGGCTTCTCAACAACCAGGCTTTTCTCATACCTCTGTTACCTACCAAGCCATACTAAAATCTGTGTCTATTTCCCGCCATTTCAATGCCCTCGATAAGCTCTTGAAGCAAGTCCGAGTTCAAAACATCCATCTTGATCCTTCAGTCTATCGCTCAGTTATCGCGTCACAAATTTCAGGGAAGAAAATTCATAACGCCTTTTCAACTTTTAATGAACTTTGTTTGCAAAATTGTGATGTTGGACCCGATACGTGTAATTCGCTTTTAGCTGCTCTGTCTTCTGATGGGTACATTGGTTATGCCCGCAAGATGTTCGATGAGATGGCTCTGAGAAGTGTTCGTATGAGTACAGTTGGTTTTGGTGTGTTTGTATGGAAGTTTTGTAGAAATGCTGAATTGAGTGCGACTTTAAGTTTGTTGGATGAGGTTAGGAAAGGTGTTTCGGGGATCAATGGGTCTATAACAGCAGTTTTGATTGTTCATGGCCTTTGTTTGGAGTCTAGGGTGGCAGATGCATTCTCGGTCTTGGATGAGTTGAGGAAAAGGGACTGTAAACCTGATTTCATGGCATATAGGATTGTGGCTGAAGCATTTCGGTTGATGGGCAGTGTTGTTGATGTAGAGGTGGTCTTGAAGAAGAAGAGAAAGCTGGGGGTGGCACCAAGGGCTAATGATTACCGCCTGTTTCTTTTTGCTTTGATTTCTGAAAGACTGATTTGGGAAGCAAAAGAATTGGGTGAAGTTATTGTGAGCGGAAATTTTCCGATTGAGGATGATGTGCTCAATGCTCTGATAGGATCAGTATCAATCATTTATCCCTTATCTGCAATGTTGTTTTTCAAGTTCATGGTGGAAAAGGAGAGGTTTCCGACTCTTCTTACACTGAGCAATTTGAGCAGGAATCTCTGTAAGAACGGCAAAATCGATGAACTCTTGGAGGTTTTCCGGATTTTGTCCATCAAAGAGTACTTCTCGGATATGGTGAGTTACAATATGATGGTTTCATTTTTGTGCAAGGCTGGAAGGGTGAAAGAATCTTATGAGGTTCTTCAGGAGATGAAGAAGAAAGGGTTGTGTCCAGATGTATCTTTTTACAATTATATTATGGAAGCCTGCTGCAAAGAAGACCTACTTCGGCCCGCAAGAAGGCTGTGGGATGAGATGTTTGCAAGTGGATGTGGAGGAAATTTGAAGACTTACAACGTCGTTATTAGGAAGTTTTCTGAGACAGGTCAGGTTGAAGAGGCGCAGAGGCTCTTTGGTCAGATGTTGGAGAAAGGGGTAGTACCTGATACCATGACTTATACATCCCTCCTTGAAGGGCTTTGTAAAGATAAAAAGCTTGAAGACGCTCTTCAAGTCTTCAACAAGTCGGTTGAACAGGATGCCGTGCTAGCAAGAAGCATATTGAGTACATTTATCGTCTATCTTTGTAAAGAAGGTATGTTATTAACCCATGAACATACGTGCTATTTTATCAATCACGCTGCCAACTAATTTGCTGCATATGATCCTTGCAGGTTATTTTCATGCCACTTCTAGGTTACTTTGTGGTCTACCTTCTGATATAGGACAGACAGACTCTCATGTCATCTTGCTGAAATGCTTACTTGAGGCTACAGAGATACCAGTTGCCATTGAACACATAAATTCATTTAGAGAGAATTCGGCTTTAACATTGCACGCGATATCTAGAGAACTTTTGGCATCACTTTCATCTTTATCAAAACCAGAGCCTATTTTACAGTTGCTTCAAGTTGTGCAGGAGAAATGTCCAATTTGAACAATGATTGTTTGAAGAATATGTTTAGCCAATGATTTATCAGAAGTGTCTAAACGCATTGATGGAATTGGAGTGATTTGAAGGTTTTCTTGATGTTCTAAGATCAAATTGCGGTTCCTTGACGTGAGATGGTAAGTCGTTAAAAATGATGTTTCACAACGGGTTGTATGCCCCCCCTCTCTCTCTCTCTCTTTCTCTCTCTCTCACACACACACACACTAGTAGGGTTTCTTAACAATGCCTGATTTGAATGATTCTCTGTGATATATATGTAGAGGATTAAAAAATTGGGATCTATGAATACCGTCCACATTGGCCAGTTAAGCCCAAGATGTCGTCCACGTGTGCATACACAAGACAAGGGTGAGATGCCCCGCCGATGACTTTACCAGTGACCCTCCAATGATCAAATTAGAACTAGGCATAGAGAGAGAGGCTTGAGAGATAATTTTGACAGAGTTTTAGCTTTGTAATTAAGAATGCATGCCTGTCTTGTGTTTGACTTGCTTTTTATAGAGAAAACTAGACTCGATTCCTAGTGGGTTGTTTGCCCTGACCTGAACCAAACTGGGTCGGGTTTTGTCATTTTTTTTGCTCATTCGCAGTTGCTAAAGCTTGACAATGACTAACCATGGCTATCATGGTTGCTGTTTATTTTATATATTCATTTTGTCTTATCAGACTGTCTACTTACTCCCAAGTCTTGTATGGGTAAGGTCAACAACTCTTGACACTTTGATCCTAATGGTGGGTTCAATTGCCTCATACACAACAATAGGGATGTGAGGCTCATATGCCAGTTGTGCCTTCGGATTTGTTCTGCCCGGCACTTGCTTGTGGAGCTGTTTACCAATCCGAATCCAGTAGCCGAGCTACCCAATTGGCCAAGCTTGAGCTTTATCATGAGTAGCTGATCTCGCCCCTCCTCGACACTCGATTGGCCTGAAGGCTGAGCTGGCTCTTTCGATGCTGACATGGCTGCCAGATCAGCCAGTGATTATCTAACCCCCCCTCAATATATATGTATGTATGCATGTATGTATGTATGTATTCTCTGAGATATAGTGTTATTTCTCTCTATAAGAAAAAAAAAAAAAAAGGAGAGTAACTTTTAGGTATGCAGGAACAGTGATGCATAATAGTTTCACGTTATTTTGAATTAGTTGATTTGGGAGCAAATCATACATCCTTTGTATTGGTGTCAACCAGTGCTGAAGATGAGCGTGTAGGATTTGCAGCTCACTGGGAAAGTTAAAATTGTGTTCTGCGTTCGTAATGAGCAAGTTTACTTTGACTTTTTCCAGCACCTTGGGAAAGTTAAAACTATGTTCCTTTAGCAACCAGTAACTTTATTTTGACTTTCTGCTGCACGTTGTAAGTGGTATGGGGTCTTTGATCTATTCCTTGTAGCTTTATCGTTTTCTATATAAAAAAATGCTTGTATTTCTTTTTTCCTTCTCTGTTTTTTCCCCTCTTATTTAACTCTTTGTATCCATTAGTTATAAAGGCCGGCTCATTACGGTTTTGCAGTACACACCTTTGTAATTATTATATATTGTGGACCTCTCTAATTGAAAGGCTAAGCTTTTCGATAATCTATTATTCTTTCTTTACATGGTATCAGAGCTAAGTTAAGCAAAACCCTAATTTGTTTTGTAGTTCCGGCACCGGCAAGCCTTATCTGTGGGTTTCGGTGGTCGGCAAGGTCGGCAAGGGTTCGATTCGTTTTTTCGTGGTCGACGAGGAGGTTTCGTGGTCGACAAGGAGTCGATGCACTCTCTGTTTGCTCGAAAAGGACTGACGGTGCCTAGGGATTGTTCCAGAAGGGTCAGCGACACCTAGGAGTTGGTCCAGAGAGGTCGGCGGTGCCTCTGCTGCGGTTACTGTCTTCGGAAAGAGGTCGACGACGCCTCTGGTCTGTTCTAAAGGGGTCGACGACGAGATTTGGTCTGTTTCGGGGTTGTTGGTTTGCTGTCTCCTGTTTGGCTACTGTTCTTCTAACGGGATTTGTTCCTCATTATCTTCGGTTACTATTCTCCTATTTGGCTACTGTTCTTCTAAAGGGAGGACTTCTCTATTGATTCTGTTTTGCTGTCTTCTTTGGCTACTGTTCTTCTAAAGGGAGGACTTATTTATTGATTCCTGTGACGTATTACAATGATCGAGGGAACCCCGTCCAATGGATCTAGCCTCTCCAAAGGCTCACAAAGCAGTGTTACAGAGATTATTTCTTCATTCTCACGACTTGTGGATGAAAAACTTGATGGTACTAATTTTTCAATGTGGAGAAAGACAGTCTTAATGACCCTTAGAGGCCAAGGGAATGAGAGGCTCTTGAAGGATGACCCCCAGATTCTAAATCTACAGTTTTCGATAGCTGGTTACAGGAGGACGCAAGGATTTTCTCCCAACTCTTTAATTCCATGGATAGAAAAATCAAAGTATTGGTAAGCAACGCCAATACTGTCAAGGAGTTATAGGACTCTCTGGATCTCTTATACTCGAACACCAATAGCTTCTCTCACTTGTTTGATATCTTGAAAGGCTTCTTCAAACTCAATCAACGGGAGCGATCTCTCAACGATTACTTTGCTAAATTCAAGACCCTCTATGATGAGTTTACCACTCTTATGCCCTTGACCACTGATGTGAGGAAAATGCAGGAGCAACGGGAGCAGCTTGGTGTTATTTGGTTTCTTGTAGGCTTAGATCCTGAGCTCTCATCCGCTCGCTCACAGATCCTTGCCAGTCCTGAAGTTCCAACAATCTCGGACGCGTTTCGACGAGTTTTACGGGTTACTCGTGAGGACACCACCCGAGCTCCATTATCTAACACATCTGATAAATCTACTCTCGTGACTATTACTAGCGGTCGTGGGCGAGGGAGAGGCAGACGTGGTGGTCGTAGTTATGGCCGTGATGGTGGGCGTGATACGAGAGTGTGTCACCACTGTGGAGCTACAAGTCATATTCAAAGGAACTGCTGGAAATTAAACAGTCGACCAGGATCTGGGTCGTCTTATACTGCTAATACTGCCACTAACTCGGTAACTGTTCACCAACCAGAAAAGAAGGTTGTGGAGATGACGGATGAGGAATATGCACGCTTTACTCAGTTTCAGCCGACTGATTCACGACCACAGCTCACAGCCACTTTTGGTCAGGCAGGTAACCCTACAGCATTCGCTGCCACTTCTACTCCCACTTGGGTCATCGACTCTGGTGCGTCCAATCACATGATTAGTACTGCAAGTATTATATCTTCTTATCAGCCCTTTGATAACTCCACTTCAGTCACTGTGGCTAATGGATCATCTGTTATGATTAAGGGTTGTGGTTCAGTGAACCCTACACCTTCGCTTCCTCTCACTTCAATTCTGCACATCTCAAGTTTACCATTCAATTTAATGTCTGTTAGCAAGATTACTCAGAATTTACAATGCTCGGTCTCATTTTATCCTAATTATTGTGTGTTTCAGGATCTTGCGACGAGGAAGACTATTGGTAGGGGTCGCGTGGAAGGAGGAGTCTACATCTTGGATGAGGTTCCTGGTCCTGTAGCTTGCTCCAGCATATCAACATCTTATTTTGATATTCATTTCCGTCTTGGTCATCCCTCTGTGTCTAGTCTTAGATTTTTGTGTCCAAATTTGAAATCCGTTTCCCCATTTAATTGTGAGTCGTGTCAATTTGCAAAGCGCCTGCGTATGCCATATTACCCGAGACTAAATAAAAGAGCTAGTTCCCCTTTTGAAATTGTTCATTCAGACGTATGGGGTCCGTGTCTTCTGCTTTCGACATTGAGCTTTCGTTATTTTGTATTCTTTGTGGATGATTATTCAAGAGTTACTTTTCTATATTTAATGAAGCACCAGTCTGAATTATGTTTACTTTTTTCATCATTCTATGCGGAAGTGAAGAATCAATTTAATACTACCACCCGCTACCTCCGCAGTGAAAACGGTGGAGAATATTTTTCAAATCAGTTGTCAACATTTCTTACCCAGTACAGTATCATCCATCAGTCATCCTGCCCAAATACACCACAACAAAATAGTGTTGCAGAATGGAAGAACCGTCACCTTCTCGAGGTAACTCGTGCCCTTATGTTCCACATGAAGGTACTGAAGCAATTCTGGAGTGAAGCTATCCTTACGGCATGTTACTTGATCAATTGGATGCCATCAACTGTTCTCCAAGGCCAGACCCCACACTCGGTCCTTTTTCCCAAACGGTGTCTCTTTTTCCTTCCCCTTCGAGTCTTTGGTTGTGTATGTTATGTTCATGACACTCGACCTTCCATTTCAAAATTAGATGCTCGGGCTTTGAAGTGTATATTCCATGGGTATTCCCGAACTCAGAAGGGATATCGGTGTTATTCTCCTGATCTTGGTCGATTTGTGGTGTCATGTGACGTTACTTTCGTCGATTCACGATCTTACTATCCATTTTCTGTCCAGTCGAATCCTACTCCATCCCCTGTAGATGCTGATTTCTTGTCATATCGTATTACTTCAGTACAGGCTTTAGCTCCTAGTTTAGGACCTCTACCAGATAGTGAGCCTACTCCCGCGGCCTCTATCGAGTCAGTCATCCCGCCACCGGATCCAAGCTCATCCTCACCTGAGACTGTAAGTAATGCTCATATTGCTCATCGTAAAAATTATCGCCAATGTCGTGACAATCCTCTTTATGTGCAATCCTATAAGGGACTTTCTACTTCTACT
>JAOTRH010000001.1:27332210-27347655 GCA_034768845.1 Heliamphora exappendiculata
GGCAACTACTGAGGTTATGTGGACACGACAGCTCCTAGAAGAGATTGGCATGCCTATGACGGAATCCACAAGATTGTAGTGTGATAACCAGACAGCTATGCATATGACTAATAACCTAGTTTTTCACGAGAAGACAAAGCATATTGAAGTTGACTGTTATTTTGTTCGTGAAAAGTGTCAGAAGGGTATTATATCATTGGGTCATGTGAAGACAACAGAACAACTCGCAGAAATCTTTACCAAGTCATTAGTGGGACCATGAGTTCATTATATTTGTAACAAGTTAGGCATGATTGACATCTACGCTCCAGGTTGAGGGGGAGTGTTAGTGATTAGTATTATTAAAAGTATGTATATAATATCTGTAGTGAAGCCCGTTAGTTATAAGAGCCGGCCCATTAGGGTTTTGCAGTACACACCTTTGTAATTATTATATATTGTGGACCTCTCTAATTGAGAGGCTAAGCTTTCTGATAATCTATTATTCTTTCTTTACAATAATGTTCTTTCTATTTACAGAAAGATAAGAAAAGTAGTACCTTTTAAGTATTTAGGAACATGTGATGAGTAATAGTGTCACAGTATTCTGAATTTGTCAATTTGGGGAGCAAGTTATACACATCCTTTATATTGACATTTAGCCAGTGCTGAAGATGAGCAAGTACGATATGTAGCTCCTTTGTCTTCCATCTATGAAACACTTGTCTCACATTTTGCACCTCTGGATGAACCTAATACAGAACCTTTTGGATTGGAAGGTGTTCTGATTCGTCTTCTACCTCTCGAGACATCTAAACTGAAGTCTTGTGCATTCTCATGCCATTCATTCTCCAGAATAGCATGCTGTTGCACCACCAAGATGCTAGTGTTGCCATGGAAATCAGCTGAAGCCAATATGCCTCCTAGTGCTCCCAATTGTCTCTCCTCTTTCCAACCAGCGAGACCTAATATGAGTGGCAACCGCTTGTCATGACGTCTTCCTACCATAATAAGTTCATAATTGTTTTTCATTGATTGCATCGCAGCAACAAGCCCCTTACTATCCATCGCCACCTCTTCTATGTACTTGATCCGATTATTACCAGCCATATTCAGTCTAAACTCACTCACAACTTCATTGTCCAACATCCTTCCTCCGGTAGTGTCAATGGTTATGCTGCCATCCCCGAGAAGCCTAACCACCGTTAGATTGATGTTTGGTTGCCCGGCCATCCGTGCCGCTAAAGCCAACGCCTCCCTATCATCGGCTCCACCCAAGAAGAGAACAGCCACTCGGTAAGACGACCAAGTTGCTGATGTGAGCCTCGAGTTGTTAAGGAACCCACGGTCAACAATAATTGCAACAGAGCAAGGTGCCATATCAAGGATGTTATCATTTGTTATCATGATGCCTTTCTTGTATGCCTCCCATGCACCCACAGTGTTGAACCTTCTGTGGAAGGGAACTATTATCAGGGAGACTTTTTTGCTTAGTGCCATTGTGCAGATTTCATCATGCATGGTTGCATAAGGAGATATTGCAGTAAAGGGGTGCACTGTGATGGCGCCATGGTAGATTTTCTCAAATTGTCTGAAAGCATTGACAATGCTTCTTGAAGAGGAGGCCTTGGAAGAGGGCCCCTTGGAGAGTTTGTGGGGGATGAGGAGGGGGTGGGCACAGCCGACAAGCTCGATCAAATGGAGGGCATAGATGGCAATGGGGCTTCGTTTAGAGGGATTAATGGCTTCAAGAAGGCTGATGGTGGTGGAAACGTTCTCTTGGTCATGTATACAGGTGAGCACTCGGAGCTCAGAGTTGTCTGTCAAGTGCATGACAGTCCTCTTATTGTAGACTGCATATTTCCTCAAAGGATCGTATAGATATCTTATGATGGGTGTCATAGCTGCAATTAAAAACAGCATGGATGTGCACATGACCATGAATGCATCTTGGCCTATTGCCTACAAGCCATTAGAAAACCAAATTCTCAAACTGGTTGGCAAAGCTGTATGTAAAACATAAATTGCATAGACATAATGTATAAGCCTTTTTTCTTTCTTTCCTTTTGTTTGGTTTCTAAAACATAATAGTAATGATAGATAGCACATTCTGATTGCAGCAGCAGCCAGAGAAGTAATAGCAATGACGACAATAATTTTAAGTGATGGTGATTTTCTATGTTTCCATCTATATATGTCATCAGAGTTGAAGTGATAGAGGTAATTTGAACACCCTCTTCTCCTACAGTTCCTTTATAACCTTTGTGTTCCACCATATATGGAATAGCCGATGCAATAACATATAATTTGGTGATTTGATTTATGTAAATATTATCTAAGTCATTCTACGGGCTTGCTTGGAGGTGTAATATAATTAATTTCTTTGCTTCAGTTCTTTGGTACGTGATGAATTTTAAACATACCTTTGCTTGCTTCATCATCTTATACATGCCGAGCTCAAGAATACCCTGAACATTCATGACAAGGCCAAGTAAAACTGCATCCTTGGCGGGTATATTGCAGTAGAGTGAAGATATAAGGGCTCCTAGGAACTTCCCCGTCCAGGCCATGCTGATGATGAATTGCACAACCAGATAATTTTTGAAGTCAACTGCAAAGATATTAATCGCCAGCCCATTTTTGACAAAGTAGAGCGGCATAAACAAGGAAGAGTTGATGAGTTCAAGCTTTTCTACCAAGGCTGATGCCAAAGGCGGTCCGGGAGGTATTGCCAGCCCATAAATAAGAGGTCCATAGATGATGTTGAGACCACTGGCCTGACTGGCAAATGCAGATACCAGGACTCCCACCAATATAACATAAGTGAACTCCTCCGTCAGCAAATCTCCCTTTCGCTTTAGCTTCCACAGAATTGCAGGCCGAACGACTACAAAGATAACCAATGCCATGGCAACGCCACTAGAAAGTGTCTTTAACATCCCCAACTTCTCCCCAGATTGTTGATTCGAGAGAATGGTTAATGTGATCACACAAAAACTGAACAGGTTACTTACTGCAGAGCAAGACAATGCCAATTGGCCAAACTCGGAATTTGCCATCTTAAGTTCGGAGAGGTATTGAGCCATCATTGGGAAGGAGAGCACAGAGTTGGTGGTTGCTACGATGGGAAGTGAGCTGGCGATCTCTTGATCTATGCTGCTGAATTTAGCCAATGCCACAAAAGACCAAGTGATGCTCAGAACCAAAGCCAGAGCCACAGTCGAAATCCCAATAATTAATTGGTTTTTCTCTATCTTCTTCAGTACCCATGGATCTATTTGTACTCCAATCAAGAAGAAGTAGAAAATGTACCCAAATAATGAAACGCTATCAATAATTACGAAACCTCGCAAGGGAAACATGCTCTCTGCAAATCCAACTGCATGACCCACAACGGAGGGACCTAGAATTATGCCACCCTGGTAAAAATGCAAATAGTGTCAATAATGCCTAAAAAGAAAAAGAAACAAAGAAAGAAAGAGAAGATGTTAAAAAGAGACAATAAATGCTAAATGAGAATTATTGTGGTAACGGAGGAAGCTTACTAGTATCTGGGGAACCACGGCTGGTTGGCCGAGAGGCTTGAGAAGGCGGGAAGAGAAGAGTATGACGAGAGAAGCGAGAGTGAGCTGTGCCAGGAGGAGAGGGTAGGAGTAGTTCAGAGGGGAGAAGCCGTTAAAAAAGCCTCTTGATTGAATATTTCCCAGAGACATGCAAATGGTTGAGAGATTGACACCCGGGTAATAGATGCTAGCATACGATGCTATGTCTGCGAGTTCCATTACTATGGATCCCATTTTGTGCTCTTTCTCCCTGCAGTGCCCCCCCTTCCCCCTCCCCCTCTCAGGCCTTCTCTGCAACCCTAAACAGATCAACGAAAATGATGAACCACCAACATAAAAACTCCGACCATTCCCGAGAGAGAGAGAGAGAGAGAGAGAGAGAGAGAGAGAGTTATTGTTAAAAAAAAAAAAAATAGGACCCTGCAAAATGCAAAGACAACTCGGGCCTCGGGGTTTGACAATTGTCAACAGCTATTATTATTAACAACAAGTGCTTTATTTGGATTATTGGATGGGTACCCACGCTAATTATTTATTTAGAGAATAATTTTTATTTAAGTTTAGAATGACTTTTCTACGACGTTAAATCTTGATTAATTTAGTCCCCATCTCTCTCTCTCTTTCTAATTTTTTGCAAATCATATTTATTCCATCAACTTAACACTCTGCTCGTGGAACCATCCCAATTTCATGGGAAAAGTGAATTGGTTAATTTTAAAATTATTTTGAACACTTTTGTACATAAACAAAAACAAATTAATTCTAGTAAAATTATGTCAAACTAAACAATATACTTCATTTATTATTGAGTTATTCTATTTTCAATTAAACATTCTTCGGCGTAAAAAATATTACACTAATAATTCAATTCATAATATTCTAAATATTAATAATCTAAATACACTAATTATTTCAAAAAAATAATCTTTCATTCAATCAAACGAGCTATTTAGGTTTAAACATCACCCACAAGCCACAAACACGGCCAGATCCACAACTTCTACATAGATGCATTAAACAAGAGCCTTCTAAAATCATGTCAAACCAAACAACATGCAATCTAATCCAAAAAACAAAATCAAAACGAAAAAAACTAAATATCATATCAAACCCAACAACGAACTATTTAATCCAATCCAGAGCAACCAAATACATAAAAGGAAAAAAAAAAAGAAGAAATTCAACACATGAAAGAAAAAACGCAATTAGGCAACGGCATCTAATTCAAACAGACATAACAAGATCAGCCCAAATTCATATATTCAGGATCACATTGTTTTTAAACATGTTCACTGTCGTAAACAATAACAAAAACAAGAACTAGTCATGTTAATCTCGATAACATTGCCCTGCCAAAAATTCAGGTTCAAAGAAACAGCTCAATTAGCTTCATCCTAGGAGAAGCAGGAGGACATATATGATTGTCTCTTAGCTCATCCTCTGAGCAGCTTCCTTTGCAAGGAGCTTCTCTTTGGCCTTGGTTTTGGCTTGGGATTTGGAACCCATAATGCCACCACCCCATTTTTTCCTGTACTCGTCATACTTGTCATTGAAGTTGGCCTAAAACCACAAGAAGACACCAATAAGATGAATGAGACTATAAACAATCAATCAATACACTGCATATGCCAACAGATTTTTGAGAGAATAAATTTTGCACGACCTTGATAGCTTCCAAGATTTTGCTGAACTCCAACTTATCTTCATTCTTGACAGTGGTCAAGCACAGAACTGCTGAAGTTTTCTTGTGGACAATCTGTCACGAAAGCTATAGGAGTAGGCATCGGCTTTAAGCAGCATTCTTAAGTGAAAATGATTGTAGGATACTTACTGTTCCCAAACGAGCTTTCCCTTTCACAATACAGTACGGGATCTCCATCTTCCTGCACAATGCAGGAAGCCAGACAACCAACTCTATTGGGTCCACATCATGAGCAATAACAACCAATTGTGCTTTTTTCTGCAAGAAATATACTTGTGGCAACAGTTATTAAGGATAGAAGCAAAAGCAGAGTAATATCATCTACAGGTAAGGATGTCAAAAAGAGAGCCCAACTGAACCTGCTCAATGAGGTAGGTGACATGGTTGAGACCATATTTCACAACAATAGGCTTTTTAGAGTCAACAGGTTTTCCTTCAGCCTCAGCCTGAGCCCTCTTCAAAACCCGCTCCGTTTTTGCTGCTTTATCCTCAGGCCTGTACTTGAGAAGCATCTTGAAAAGACTCGTTGCTGCATATTTTTAGAGAGAAGAACTTAGCAAGCAAAATCAAAAAAGCTAAAAACGAACTAGAGGAAATACAGATTGCGAAAATGTCCATCACAGATGGCATAAATTAACCAACATAATCATTTGATCAGTTGAAACTTGCATTGGTTGAACTCAAATGAAAGATAATGAAAGCATTGCAGGAATATGCATCACCTATGGAAGAATTTAGCCAAAGTATTGCGTATGATCAGTTTAAACTTCCATGGGTGATTAGTGGAGATGCAGCCAGGGGATGGAGAGTTAGAGCAATGATAAGGTAGGAAGACAAAAAGAGGAAAGCATAGTTACTGGCTCTTTTGTGTCTCATGTGGATGATTTGGAAAGAAAGAAAATAGAAAAACTTTTTAAGTGTGAAGGACCAGATATGCTTTCTTAATTCACAAATTTTACTTTAAATTATATAAAACAGGCTATAATTTCATTTCTTGTATTAAAATTTGACACATCTTAAAGTTACACAAATAATAATCATACAGCTCACAAGTTACAATTACTAGAAAAGGGTCACGTTTAAGCTTCAAGTTTTTAGCAGACAAGAGTTGTGGAAGAATATGAACATATGTTGACTTCCACCCAACAATGTAGCCCATTAGTAGAAGGAAAAGGATAGTTGTGGAAACTCAAAATGTCATTAAAATATTGGTCAAACAATTAAAAATATTAACACAAACGTTTATGCCAAACAATCCCTATATATTTAGATGTGTGACAAGCCCATTTTACAAAATCTCCTGACATCAATACAAAAAGCATTCCAAAGTTCACCCTCAATGACTCTAAATCAGTAATTACAATAAATTACAAAGAACGAGAAAGGAGCAGACAATTAGCTAAACACAAACCCTCCACATTACTTTCAGAAAATGCACATAACCTGAATTCTAATTAAACATAAAGAACATAATCCATAATTAAAAAATAAAACAACCTGACCCCCCACCAAATAGAACCCCTTTTTCGAAACACTAAAAATAGGCAAGCTAATAATTAATTCAAGATTGGATTCGATCCATCAACCAATTAAAGAAAGAAAAGAAGAAAACAATCTTCCTAATACCGGCCAAAAATAATATGCGCAATTCTACGTGGACTTGTTTTTTTTGTTTGAGCCCTGGAATTCTCACCTAGGCTTTTGTCGAGGGTCTTCGTAAATTGATTCAAAGCTGGCGGGACTTTCAAGCGCTGGCTGAGGATCCTTCTCTTCCTCTGAATTTGGACGACCTTCGGCCACTTCACGAAACGGTGCAGATCTTTCTTCGGAGGCAGTGCCCCTCCTATCCCAAATTGCTTCGGACGCTTCTCGAACAGCGGGTTCACCAGCTTCTCCTGCAGATATTAGTAAATCAATATAAAAAATAATTAGCTAGCTAATTATCTCTGCAAATATCAAGAAACTATATACAACATCGGGAAAAAAAAACCCATACCGGTTTCTTCTTAGCCGCTACTGGTTTGACACCTTTCTTCGGAGCCTTCAAAAGTGAAGAAATGAAGAAAAAAAACAGTAGAATTAGAATAACATCGAAGATCGATCAAAACGGGATTACAGGAAATCATACAACATAAATAGCATCGGCAAAAGTAAAATAATCGGCGTAGAAGATAGGGCTTTAGAAATGCAATCCAAATAAAGACCCGTAAATAATGTATACGTGCGTCTTTTGTGAACAGGACAGAAGAGAGTGAGACAGGGGGAGATGGCTCACCATGTCTGCAAGATTTGGCTCTCTTCCTGCGATAAGTGTTCGCGGACGGCGACGCCAAAACCCTAACCCACGCTTCGAAAGTGAAAAATGTGCTGGTTTATATAGTGAACGGTCAAATACTCCAGAACGCTGCCGTTCGCCATATGTCCTCGTAGACTTAGAACTGCTATTACAAAATTATAAGGTTTAGGGTTTTGGAGAGTTTAGAGCATAATTCTTAGAACTGCACCGGATACTGCTTCCGTTTTTTTTTTATTGATACAGTACGTATTGATATTGATAAAATTTTAAGTATTATTTTAAATTTATTATTATAAAATATTTTATTTATATTTTTAACAAATATTTTTTAATAATAAATAATTTAATATAATATAATTATTTATTTAAAATAATATTTTAATTAATCTAAATTACAATTTAACCTTATTATTTACAGTGAGATAACTAGTTTGAAAGTTATATAATTTAGCATGTATATTTTTTATTAATAATTTAATATTAATTAACTTTTGAACTCTCCTTTTATACTATATTTGATATTTGAATTGAAGTATAAAAATAAAAATAAAAAATAAGTAAAAATTATTTTTTTTAAAAAAATTAATTATAGACCGGTACATAACCGGTATGATCCGATATATGTCGATATAGATCGGTATTGACCGGTATGTCATGTACAAATTGGTACAAATTGATATTTTGATCGATACAAAACTAAGTAATTAACGTATTGATTTTATTTTAAATCAGTACGAATCGATACAATACGTGCAACTATGGCTTAGAGTTTAAATTTTAAAATTTATAATACAATTCAAATAAAAAATATAGTCTCACCTAATCATGATGAGATTTGGCCAAATCCTTCTTTCGTGGCCATTATTGTATGGGTTAAATTTATATTCATTAGTTGATAATTTATTTTTTTCGTCAATAAATAACTCTTTGTCATTGATAAAATAATCTATATATTGCATGCGATGTGAGCAAATATATGACGTTGATTGCTCAATCGTATAGAGAATTGATCAAATAAAAAGTTGTGTAGCTATTTTTAGAATTTTATTTTTTATTAATTATCATCAGGGGCAACGGTTCTTTTGAGGTAGTGGGGGTCAAATGATCCTATTAATTTTTTGAAAAATATTATTGTAGTATTATTGTAGTGTGTGTGAATATATATATATATATATATAATATTTGACATCATTCAAAAAATTATATTTGTGCCCATAAAATAATATTAATAATTTTTCATAGTCACATAATTTGAAGATATTTATAAATATATACACTTTTAAAATTATTTGTATTCAAAATAAAAATTTTATATACATAATCTATAAAAAAAATTATGTATTTATAGGTTTTATTAACAAAAATATGAGTTGCATTTAATATCTTCTGTCCTCTCCCACATCCAACCACTCCTAATTGGCCTATTTTCAAGTTGCTGTAAAAATTTAGGATTTTTTGTATTATTTTTAGATTTTAATGTGCAGCCAAATTTTATTTTTTTATTATTTTTTTTATTGACTTTAGACAATATGAATATATTTTTAATAAAAAAATTAACAATACTATAGTTTTATTTATATATATATATTGTCAAAACAACACAAAATATATATATATATATATATAATATTTTATTTATTAGTTGAAACGTTTAATTTAATTTTTATTACGAGGCTAATAAATAATCAACTCTAAATAATCCCATTAACAAAATTTCTTGAGGTCGCTACTGATTATGAAACAGTTCCATCAGCTTTTTGTCCGTACCTATAATTATTATATTATAATAGTATATGGAGTTACGTCCAAAGTAAGTTTCCGAATGTGAAATCCATATCATTTAACTACATAAAAACACAAAAAGAATTGGTTTGAAAAAAATTGAAATGAACAAAGGTTTCTTAACGGGGCTTTCAGTCACATATTTAAAAAGATAAATTTAATGTATAAAATTTATCAACAAAAATTTTAATACATAAAATTTAATTGCGTAATTTTTTTAAAAAATACCCTACAAACAGATAATTTATCTATTTGATATTTATCTGTTTAATATGCATTTGATATTATCTATTTAATATATAAATAGATAAATTTATTTATTTTGCATATCAACACAGATAATGCAAACAGATAAATTTATCTATCTGCCTATTTATGCCTAACAAATAAATTTTTCTATTTGCATATCAATACATATAAATTTTTCTGTTATCTGTAATCTTTATACATATTTTAAAAATGTATAAATAAATTTATCTGTATTCTTTATACGTACTTTAAATAAAATATATAAATTTATCTATATTCTTTACATGTGCTTTCAATAAAAAATAGATATATTTATATGTGTTTTTTATACATGTACTTTCAATAAAATATAGATAAATTTATTTGTGTTCTTCATATATGTTTTGAAAAGATACAGATAAATTTATTTATTCAAAGGTATTTTCGTCTCAAAAGGATCTCTCGCGTTAAAACTTTTATGCGGATAGACCTTACTCGTTAAAATTTTTATACTAGATGAAAAACAGTAAACGGCCTATAAATTAGACTGTTCATCAATTTTATGTTTCTTAATTAAGTTGAATACTTGTGTTTGCGTTGTAGTTTTAAGACAAGTTGATATAAGACTTATTTATATTCTCTAAAACTGATTGTTAGAAATTATTCATGTATGATTTATGATCCGTGTTTAAGAAAGCCTCGTGGCCTGAATGAAACAACCGTGGTATAAAATTAGGCAATACGGTCATTATTTCACAACAATAGTCAATTGTAATGGTTTCAGCATTCAGTTTTTCAAAAAATTCTAAATCTTTTGGATCTTTGGTAAGGGATCAATATTTGATTGTCATTATGGTCGGGATGGATGCATGCATAGTACATTTTTCATTAATACATTGTTATCATTTGCCTAATTCCTATGACATGTAACAATGCAATCTCGATGTGATATTACTACCTTGTTATGCAAATTATTTGGAACCCATGTTAACATGTTATTTAAGTTGGAAATATAGGGTTTTTGGAGTTTTTTCTCGGCGTCGCAAGTCATGGCATTTCATGCTAGGTGACAAAGAAAAGTTTATTTGTGAAAAAATAAGGGTTCATGGACTAGACAGAATATGATTCAGCTTAGAAGAAGACAGAGTTCTCTTTTTGTTTCTTTTTGTCACTCCCTAGAAGTGTATAAATATTATAGTCTTTTTTTCCTTTTAATATGTAATATAACTCCTGAACAAGATATTTGGTTCAATGTAATAATTGGTTCTATGTTAATGAGAGAGAAATGTGATGAAAGTGACGATATATTTTTTTTTTGGTAATTAAATGTGTATTAACCAAAATTAAATATATACAAATGGGCTCGATACATACCCTCAAGAGTCGATAAAATGATATTTAAGCAACCATAAAAAACAAAACCAAAGTAAACCTACAAACTCTCACAGACCGATAGTTAGGAAAAACAACCCACTTCTTCTTACTTAAGCACGATTTTTTGGGCTTGTTCAAATAGACTAATTTTTCTCGAGCAAGCTTAAGATTCTCAATTCTCTGTAGCAATTTTTTTATATTCTCACCATTTGAAGTCGGAGTTATCCAAGAGCTAACAAAATTCCTATCTAAAAAGGTCTTTAGAGGCATTTTCAAACGTATTGATCGACAAACTGTAGGCTTAGAGAAACTTCTAGATGAGGTAACAAACTTCTCTTCTCCTTTGCAAGAGAAGTCAACTTGATACTCTACCAACTTCTCAAGATTCGTATTACAATGACTAGCAATCAAATCCACCAGGGAAACGATATTATCCTTTACGATAAATACAATTCGACGCTTATCATAATTTATATTATTATCTATACGTCTTGATATCCCATGAAATTTGGGCGTTACAATTTGGTATTAAAGCCTAAATTTAGTGAACCTTCAGGCCTTGAGTTGTAGATAAACCATGTGTTTAGTTTTGTATTGAATCTGTGGAATAAGTTGTATTGATTATCGTTATCACATATAAGTTATGAGAACTAAAATTTACTATGTCTAAGTTATATATATATATATATATAGGCAATTTTAAAATATCATCGGATTTAGAGTCAGAAGGAAATCTGTGTGTGGGAGACGGATGAAGAGATCTCTATCTTAGAAATTGAGGTTCGATCTTACCCATGTGAACACTATGTCAGACTTTAAGTGTATACTTACGTTTAGATGGCTGTACCCTCCATATTTTGACATGAAATAAATGCCCCGAGCCAATCCGAGTTAGCTGAACCGATGTTGAAGATGGATACAAAAATGATAAATGAGTGTAAAGTAAGATAAATAGAGGAGTGGCATATTCTTTACGATCGAAAGGCACTAGAGCTTACCCATTATCAGTAGTGCCTTGTACTTGTAATTTAGCTTTATGGTGCAACAAGTTTTAGTTATTTGTGGTCTTGAAAATGAAGACATCTAGGTTGTGAATCAGAGATTCATGCAATGAGTTGTTTCCTTTTTAAGGGGGATAGACAGGAGTACGAGTAATAGTAGTTTCAAGTATGGCATCAATGGTGGGCCACCACTGTCCTATTTAAAATATTTCTTGCTATATAATTAAATATAAACATTACGTAAATAATGTCACATAATATTTTGAAAATACTAAATAATTACTCCATGTAACATCATACTTAAAAGGCAAAGGTGCTGAGGATACCCAATCAAAAGGGAGGAGCCCTTTTACATGTTGGAAGCTATCCATGTACGTGCCACCTAAAAATTCTACGTGTTTCTTTCTTTGTCATAGTTGGGTGATCATCTTCAATTAGAAAAAATTAGATAAAATCAGACAGTTATGGAGCATAATAGATCAAATTGATAGTTTTGGTATAAGATAAATATATTCATAATAGTAAAGTTATAAAAATTGAAACTAATCCTACGATAAATTTTTAAAAACTTGCATACATTTTTTTAGCTATTAAGTGTAATATATTTGACTAAATTGATCTGACCGTATATATGGTTTACTCGCAATTTGAAATAAGTAACACTCAAATGAATCCTTAGTTAGCCCATAGGCTCTAACTAGACGCACTAATTAAATTAGACTAATTGTATGTAAAATACAGAGGACGGGAAATTTTCTATTTCTAAAATTCTTTATTTTTTTATCTCAATACAAAGCGTTAAAATCATGTCATGATGGTCAACTACTATTATTATTAGCAACAAGTGCTAATGTTAAGAGAAAAAAAATAGAAAATAAAAAAGCTAGTAAAGGAGTTTTAAACTAATATTGTAAGAAAAAATAAAAAATAAAAAAAATAGCGCGTTGAAAGGAAATTAAAACTACTAATAAGAAAGAGAAAATAAATAGAGTAAAAATGCTAATAAATGAATTTTACACTACTATTGAAAGAAAAGAAAAATGAATAGACAATAAAAGTTAGAAAAAGAATATTAAGATGAGAAGAAAATGAAGCAAAGTATTTAATTAAAATTATAAGGAAAGAAAATAAAATGAAGTGCTTAGTAAAAGAAATTAGACTAACTAAAATGAAGAAAAGAAAATGGATACTAGAACACTAAATTAACATAATAAGAAAAATAAAGTTAAGAAATAGAGTATTTGAATTAAATTGGTGTAATATTGACTATTACAACTATTTTTATGTAAATATTTTAAATTACAATAATATCGACATTATTTAGTCGTATCGTTCAATTATATTAGCACTAATATGATGAATATACGACAATGTGCTTAGTGCGAATGTGTGAATTAAGCAATTGATTAAAAGATTAAACTAAATGAAAGCAATTAAATAAGAACAAGATTAACTATGTAAGTAAGAAGGAATACATGAATTAAGATTAAATGTAACCCGATCACCCCAAAAGAGAGATAATAGGGGTTAGAAAGACCGAGAATCCAAACGAGAATACCTGTATTGCTAAGAATCCTCAAGTTAGTGGAATGAGTTCCAATTATCTAATTCTCGGGTGGTGATCCAAGCAAGGCTTTACGGTAGACGTCGGAGGCTCGATATTTCGACAGGGTTTCGACGTCGGGGCTCGGAATTGCTCGATATATCGGCAGAGTTTCTCTCACTCAGAATTTCTATCCTAAAAACGTATGCCGGAGTATGGTATTTATAGAATTCTTCAACCCATGAGGTGTTGTCACGTTTTGGGACACGTTAGGCCATTTGGAGTTGGCGGCCGTCACAATGTGAGTTGGCGGTCACCATGTTGTATTTGGCGGCCGCCACTTTTTGCTATGGTTTCCAAGAGATTCTATGGACGGCCGCCACAATGAACATGGCGGTCGCCACTTCTGGCAATGACTTGGGCAACAAGTTATCGATGGTTTGGTACAATTTCATTGGTTTCGGAGATTTTGAAGGTTTTTGATAACTTGGTTCAAATACCGAGCTCGGATCAACTCCTGAGGATCGTACTGAGGCATTATTCCACCTGTTTTCATCATCGAATTCGCTTAAGATTAGGCGGGATCAAATTAGAGTGTCTACAGTTGCCTCTCTTTGATATAACTTACATAGCAACGCATGATGCAAGTTATATCAAAGATCCAGAGACAGCATCTATTTGCCTGAGCCGTCAATCTTAGGCCATACAAACACTCATATGATGTTGGTCGCACTCAAATTTTCACCGAGCTGCCTACGTACCTCTTTTGCTATGGATCATACCAGAGCGTAGTTCATGGGACAAAATGCAAAGATGTAATTATAAGAAACATGATATGAATGCTAACATGAATAAATGCTAACATGATGCAGACATGTATAATGCGAGTCAGTTTAGAATCATGAGGAGGACCGAGTCAGTTTAGGGTTATGAGGAAGACAAGTCAGTTTATGGTCATGAGGAGGAGGAGGACCAGTTAGTTAATGGTCATGAGAAGGACCGAGTCAGTTTATGGTTATGAGAAGGACCAGTCAGTTTACGGTCATGAAGAGGACCGAGTCAGTTTACGATCATGAGGAGGACCTGTCAGTTTACGGTCATGAGGAGAACCTGTTAGTTTACGGTCATGAGGAGGATGGTCATGAGGAGGACCGAGTCAGTTTAGGGTCATGAGGAGGACCTGTCAGTTAACGGTCATGAGGAGGACCAAGTCAGTTTAGGGTCATGAGGAGGACAAGTCAATTTACGGTCATGAGGAGGACCGAGTCAGTTTACGGTCATGAGGAGGACCGAGTCAATACAGTTTACGGTCATGAGGAGAACCAATCAGTTTACGGTCATGAGAAGGACCAAGTCAGTTTACAGTCATGAGGAGAACCAGTCAGTTTACGGTCATGAGGAGGACCGAGTCAGTTTACGGTCATGAGGAGGACCAGTCATTTATAGTCATGAGGAGGACCGAGTCAGTTTAGAGTCATGAGGAGGACCAGTCAGTTTACGATCATGAGGAGGACCAGTCAGTTTAGGGTCATGAGGAGGACCAATGGGGCAGACATTGAATTAGTAAGTCGAGTTAAGACTTAAAAATTCGGGACAAGGTGCAGGGTAATTAATAATTAAAAATCAAGTTACGGCTTAAAATTAAATTTATCGGGAAGGATAACCGTGAATTAATAGGTCGAATTTAAGACCTAGGAATTTGGAAATCTAGCGTACTAGGTCTTGAGGGATTTTCCTAGCGTACCAGGGCTTGAGGGATTTGCTTGGCTTTCTAGGGCTTAAAAGATTTGCGTGGCTTTCTAGGGCTTAGGGTGCCTAGTTCTCTAGGGTTTGAAAGATTTGCTTGGAAGAATTGCTTGGCGTACCAGGGCTTAGGGTGCCTAGGGGTCATCTTACAAAACTAGAATTTAGACAACACTTCGCATATGACTAGGATTTGGAAGAAGTTTGCCTGGCACACTAGGGTTTGGATCAACG
>JAOTRH010000001.1:27347755-27362385 GCA_034768845.1 Heliamphora exappendiculata
CAAGATGAGCCCAATCAATTGTTCTGGGGTTGCTTCTATTGGGACAGTGGCCTTGTTCAAAACCTTCAACACAGCTTTCTGGTGTTTGTGCGAGGTCATCAGTAGCCCCCAAATGCTTATGTTGGCTTGCATTTTCTTCAATTATCTCAATACTGCATCATCTTTCTCTTCCTGTTCTTTCTCCTTTTTTTTCACTCGACTGCCCCATTTCCAATTGGGCTAGTTTGAAGTGTCACCCGCTCCTGGTGAGATGTTCTACATCTTCCTCAGGATCCCACTATCCTGTTATTGTGTCACCAGTCTTCGTTACTTCGTTCACAGGCAGAAGGCTATCAAATGCCCACAAGTCGCCCAAATCAGTGATCATCGCTAGTCTTTCTTTCCTTTCTTCATCATCTTCGATAGCCCAGGTATTGTCAATCTCTTTCCAGATGTCCTCCTCAATAAAGTCCACTTGTTGCTCCTAGGCGGCCCAAAATTCAGCCCACTTGGCCCCATCTGATTTTAGCGCAATCCTCACCAGCCAGTAGGATTGCATGTCATCAGCGTGTACCTCTGTCTCAAAAAATTAGGGAAGGGTGATTCCATCGAGCATATGGCCAAATCCATAAGGCCGAGTCAGGTAATCCAATGGTCATTCATCTTATTCATTGTGCTCCCCCTCTTACTGGTATGCTTGGACTATCGGTTGACACCATTCTCAGGCATTATCATCCCATTCTTCCCTCATGTCTTGGCTGCCTCTAATCATTATGAACGAGCATGCCGTCTGATCCTCAGCTATCGAAACATGAGAGCGTGGCAGGTGTGCTGAATAGATGTGTTGACTTGGGTCTTTCGACTCTTCCAGCGACATGTAGTTTACCCCAGCCTGCCTGGCATGATTTGGCAGTAGGTTTGTGGTGACATTCGGCTTTGGGGTGATCGATGGAGGAAGAATCACCTTGTTATCAATGAGGTTATGGATTTCATGGCGGAGCCTCATACACTTGCCGATTTGGTATCCATGGCTCTGATGAAAGGCGTAGTATTGAGAGGCATTGTACCTCGGTGGCAAGGGATCGAGTACTGGCATGGGGTCTAATGGTTTGAGGAGTCCTTTCTCGACTAATCGGTTTAGAGCAGTAGACAACGGGATGTTGAGAGGAGTAAAAGTTCTTCGCGGCCGTTGCTGTGTTCGCTAACCATCGCTTGACTGCTGAAAGTTGTTTGTTTGATGAGTATAGAAAGAAAGATTCAAGAAGTTTACCTCACCCGAGCGGGACACGTGGTTAGTTGTGGCAGGTTGATTTGTGGGAAAGGTCCTTCTTGGTGGTTTTTGGCTGGATTCTGTCTTCTCAATATCACCGAATTGGATAGCATCCTCAATTTGTACCCCAACGTCGAACAGCTATTCAAAGGTGGAAAGTGGCTACGTGATAAGGTAGTGCTTCAACGGAGACTGTAGGTTCTTTACCACCATCCTTACTTGCTCCTTTTTAGAAGGTCGATTTGTCATTTTAGCGGCCTTGCCTCTCCAGCGGGTCAGAAAGTTAACAAATCATTCTTTGCTTTCTTGACGAGTGATCTCTAGCTCCCGAGTGGTTACATCTAGCTGGACATTGTAACTGTATTGACTGATGAATGCAATGGCTATATCTTTCAAGGTTCTAGTCTTAGCCACTTCCAAAGAGAGGAACCATCTTTGTGCTGCCCTAGAAAGTGATCAGTGGAATAACTGAGCCTTAAGTTGGTCATCGGTCCCCATGGGGGACAGGGTTCTGACATACATTCTCAGATGAATGCGGGGATCATCGGTGCCGTCAAACTTCTCCATCTTCGACATTTTGAACTTTTTCGGCATTTTTGCATATGGGAACATGCATAAACCGCATACATCCAGCATGTATTCTTCTACTCCTTTAGCTTTCCTCAGCACCTTTTCCATCCTGTCAATCTTCTCTGCCAGTGCGAATTCCCTAGACTGAGCAGTAATCCCTTCTTCTACCACCACCGGGCGGGGAACCCGAGGTGGTACAGCAACCAGCGGTATTTCTGGCCCTTGGTTGTCATCCCAAAAATCTTCACTATTCTTGTTCACATTGTCTGGCTGTCTATTCACACCAAGCATACGGGCCTGAATTGCTTGTATCTGTGCCTGACACTTGTTTTGAGCTTGGGTCTGTTGCTCCATAGCCCGCTGTATCTTGGTAATAGCCCTCATCAGGACTATCAAATTAACTTTATTTTTTGCCATATCGGTTGATTCAGATACTCTGCGCAGTCTGCCCATTTTTTATCTAACCCAAACTCATGTCGACTGTACTCTTCCCAGATCAATGGTAATTCACAGAAAAACCTGGATTGCACACGCAGAATAACTAGTCTCAAGCATTTTTCAGAAGAATGTTTAGACAACACAGTAGATATCCCTGATACTCAAAACAGCTGAAACTGAAATAATACCCCTGTCGGGCTTATACCACTAGCATAACAACCGAAAATAGGAAATATATCAACCAAACTCTAAGGGAAAGGTTTTGTTTAAGCAGACGGCGTTCTGGCAAGACGACAATTCTAACCCTTAAGAGACTGGTTCGACCTATGATTCTAAAGGAAAAAGGATAGCACCCAGTTAGGAAAACAGATCTAACTCTCTAGGATCCTGATAAAAAATAGGCAGTATAACGGTAAGAAAAATATTTTGAAAAATATTTTAAACACCTTGAAAACTAAATTTTGAAAACCTTTTTTGGTAAAAATAGAGTTGCTACTTAGTTTTTGAGAAAAAGTAAGAAAAACAAAATTGGCTATTGATCTTGAAAACGTTAATCAGAGAAAATGGTTCAGGGGCTAAGGTATGAATCGGGGAAGGTGTTAGGCGAGCCGTTCGCTCAATCGTAAGGTTAGCCTCTACTAATCATCATTGGTTCTTTAATATAATTTCTCAAATGCATGCAAATAAAGAAAATGGGGGTGAAGATATAATATTCAAAATCAAGTATAAAAAATACATAAGATATGTACATAGCATTCCAAAATAAATAAATGTCAAAAGAAAAATTCTAAATCTTAAGACATGCAATTTCTACCTAAAAGGATACATGGAACACACTCACAAGCAATATTTACAAAGATTAACTAAACTATCATGGTTTTCGTAAAAGAACAAAAATATGATTAAAAATGCTAAAATTACCTAAATATGAATTGTTAATAAAATAAGTTAAACTATTCTAAACATGCATTTTAAAAAAAAAAACCAAAACATGCATCTTACAAAAAAATAAACTAAGCTAACATTAAAGAAAAAAAAACTAAATGAAAGAAGATGCATAAGAAGTGAAAAAAAAAACTTGTTAACAAAGAAAATAAAATGAACATTTTATAATAAATAGAATTTAGAGATTTAAAGGAAAAGAAAATGTTATAAGAAAAATTATGCTAAAAAAGGGAGTTAAAAAATGTTTATTAGACTATTGAAAAAAAGAAAATCTAATTATTTACATTTTGTGTTTTAAAAGAGAAAAAAAATCAGCTTAAAAGACTTTTTATGGTTTTTAGATTTAATAGAAATGAAAGAAAATGAAAGATAAAATAAAATTATAAAAAAATAAAGTTAGAAAAAGAAAATAAAGTTTTAAAAGAAAAATAAACACATGAAAAGAAAAAATAATTAAACAAACACTAAAAGGGAAGAGTGGATAGAATATTATAATGAAATTTAGAACAAATAATGAAAATAAAATAAAATGCTATAAAAAAATTTACCCTAATATTAAGAGAAAAGAAAATAGAAGATAAAAAATGCTAGTAAGGAAGTTTTAAACTAATATTGTAAGAAAAGAAAAATAAAAAAATTTGTGTGTTGAAAGGAAATTAAAATTACTAATAAGAGAGAGAAAATAAATAGAGTAAAAATGCTAATAAATGAATTTTACACTACTATTGAAAGAAAAGAAAAATGAATAGATAATAAAAGTTAAGAAGAATATTAAGATGAGAAGAAAATGAAGCAAAGTATTTAATTAAAGTTACAAGGAAAAAAAATAAAATGAAGTACTTGATAAAAGAAATTAGACTAACTAAAATGAAGAAAAAAAATTAGATGCTAGAATACTAAATTAACATCATAAGAAAAGTTAAAAAAAGAAATAGAGTATTTGAATTAAATTGGTGTAATATTGACTATTACAGTCATTTTTATGTAAATATTTTGAATTACAACAATATCGACATTGTTTAGTCGTATCATTTAATTATATTAGCACTAATTTGATGAATATACGACAATGTGCTTAGTGTGAATGTGTGAATTAAGCAATTGATTAAAAGATTAAACTAAATGAAAGCAATTAAATAAAGACAAGATTAACTATGTAAGTAAGAAGGAATACATGAATTGAGATTAAATGTAACCCAATCACCCCAAAAGAGAGAGAATTGGTGTTAGAAGGACCGAGAATCCAAGCGAGAATACCTGTATTGCTAAGAATCCTCAAGTTAGTAGAATGAGTTCAAATTATCCAATCTTCGGGTGGTAATCCAAGCAAGGCTTTAGGGTAAACGTCGAAGGCTCGGTATTTCGGCAGGATTTCGGCATCGAGGCTCGGGATCGCTCGGTATATCGGCAGAGTTTCTCTCACTCAGAATTTCTGTCCTGAAAACGTACGCCTGAGTACGGTATTTATAGAATTCTTTAACCAATGAGGTGTTGCCACGTTTTGGGACACGTTAGGCCATTTGGAGTTGGCGGCCGCTGGGTTAGAAAAGATTCTATTGGCGGTCGCCATGTTATATTTGGCTGCCGCCACTTTTTGCTAGGGTTTCCAAGAGGTTCTAATGACGGCCGCCACAATGAACATGGCGGTCGCCACTTCTAGCAATGACTTGGGCAACAAGTTATCGATGGTTTGGTACAATTTTATTAGTTTAGGAGATTTTGAAAGTTTTTGATGACTTGGTTCAAATACCGAGCTTGGATCAACTCCCGAGGATCGTACTGAGTCACTATTCTACCTGTTTTCATTATCGGATTCGCCTAAGATTAGGCGGGGTCAAAGTGGGTTGTCTACACACATGTATGAAGAATTATGTTTGAATTCATTGATTAATGTCTTCGTAGATTTTTGGTATATTTTATGTGAGTTTAAGGGCTTAAAATCATGTTTTAAGTGTGTTTGTTTTTGCGCATTTTCATCCTGGTGGATAGAAGTAGGATGAAGTCGACCACATTCCATCTCTCAATCACGCGATATTATTGAGCAAAGTTTTTCATTGGAGGGAAGTCTATGGTTCGGGGATTTTTGACGAAATTCTACAGTGTCACGACAACTTTTCAATTCCAACTTCAATAAAGCATAACTCACTCACCTGAACACTCATTCGAACTCCAAATGAGGTTCTTCTTGTGCCTAAATTTCATTCGAACTCCAAATGAGGTTCTTCTTGTGCCTAAATTAAAACCCTGAAAGCTTATATTTCAATAGTTCTAGTCCCATTCAAAATTTCTTTTGCAGAGAGAGATCTAACCAAAATAGTGAGGGTATATCAACTTTCTTTGAATTTTTTGCTCGCCTAACATTGGCCTAATTTCTTTAGGAACTATTTTTATTGTCGTTGGATCTCTTTATTAAATCCCTTGCACTTTGGGCCACATGCACAAATCTTCTATTTTGGATCTCATGGTGTCAGATCTTCGGGCTTGAGATGTGATCGGGATATTCCTATTTAATCGTTTTAACTTCCAACCAGGACTTGATGATCTCTGACATCAACCCTTGAATTTGACTTGTCCATTTGGCACTCTATCATTTATTTTGATCCATGCATTCTTAGTTTTGTTGTTTGAGCGTAACAACAACTCATTAACATGCACAAGATATATAATCTTGGGGTGTTTACCCCTCTTTAGAATCTCTAATCTTTTACCCACACTGTCACAGGACTATGGTTAGTTTTAATACCATTTGTAACGATCCAAGTAAACTACTAACTCTATAATTTGAATAAAGAATTTAACAATGCATTCTAAAATACTTAAGCTACAATTATTACTAGTATTCTAGTTATTTTATTATATACTAGACTTATTTTTTATAATTCACTGCCATGGGATGGATTATCACATTGTTCTATCCTCGGTCTGTCCTTGCAGTTATGAAAATTATGAATGCATTGTTAAAGGACCTAAAATGTTCGTAAACAAAAATAATTATAAATACATAGTTTTGCATATGTGACAATATGAGGACCACATTAAATAAATAAATTTAAAAATACAAAAACAACACTAACAATTGATCTTATACTCTTATTTGCCATCTTGGGAGAAAGTTCATGGACGGGGTGAAGGTGCAGAGGATGGTAAAGTCACCGGCCTTTTTAATTATGTGCCGGATAAGGTCATTGGAAGAACTTTAATTTGATGGAGTGGCAGCAGGAAGGGAAGAATAGGGAGGAAAGGGGTCAATTAACAGAGATTGAAGGAGAGAATGGAAGGTTAAGGCTAACATAAATATATAGGGAAGAGTAAAAAAGATGGGAAGAACAGTTGAACTTGAACTTGAGCTTGACAAGTACAGCACCAGTGCTTCCCTAGTTTTGACACAAGGATATCTCTCTGCTGGAGGGTCTATAATTCATTGCGTTGAGACTGTAAATGCAGAGATTGGCTTGTCTGGATTTGACCGCAATCTCATCGGAAGTGGTTCTGTAACCAGGAACATTGCAAGAAGAAGATGAACTCCACATCAAGCTTGCCCTGCAGGAAGACTCCATTGATCTATCTCTTGCGCATTCGATTCCATCCACAGACGGTATTTGCAACTTGTAGACTCCGTATTTGTCTGTAGTCCTATTGACCGAGAATGCGATCTGCTCGGTTGTTCTTGGAGAAATTGCTTTGAATGTGCAGTCTATTCTAACTTCTACACCTGCTTAATCATACAAGTGAATACACCTTTTTAGGCAGACCTATTTAGCGCAGTGTCCAGTGGAACAGATTGACGGAGACAAAGTATCGAGTCAAGGAGAATCCACAATGCAGTAATAACACAAATATATATACACATATAGATTTAAAAGAAGTTGAATAAGGAACCTGGTAAGAAGTAGCTGTGCCTAGAGAAGGAGTTGTTGGAGCAGATGTCACAGTAAACAATACCCATGACAGTGATCTGGGGGTTCAATTTTGATGGTTTGACTTCCGAAGGCAGTGACAAAGTTAACAAAGATGAAAGTATGAAGAGAATTGTTGAATCCATTCCAACTAATCTGAGAGAGAGAGAGAGAGAGAGAGAGAGAGATGTGCGTGTGGTGTGGATAATGAGTGGGGAGATGGTGGAGGAAGAACCAAGCGTAAGCAAAAAAGTGAAGGAACTTTTTCTATTCGCAACAAACAAAGACATGTGAATCTCCTTTGGAATATAGCTGATTGGATGCCTAGGAGAGATAAGGGGGAGAGGGGAATAACTTTAACACTGGAGAGTGGAGCCGTAGGGCCTGTTCGGGAGGAGCATGTATAAATAACTTAATTTGGTTTCAAGTTTTCAAATTGTTTGGTAAATAGTAATGTATTCTAAAAGGCAAAATGGGATCCATTTTTATTTGACGAAAGCACCGAAATTATATCTCATTATGGTTTCGGTGTTTTCTTAAATTTCAACTCTTAAAATTGTGGGCTTAGCCCAAGGAAGCTGATATAATCAGCATAAATAAACAAATAAATCCAATGTACTGATGTGCAAAGTCGTACGTTCAGTGTTTGTCAAAATGAATGTTGAGTTTGAGGACTTCCCTATAACGTTAAAACCAGCTAGTAGTTATTACTGTTGATCGAGTTCGAGGTTTAATTTTCACTTTTTAGCTAGAGCAATATCGATCTACATGGCTTCATTTTTGCAATTGCCTCTTTCCTTCCAATGTAAAACAGTACTCTCTCTTCTATAAACTTGCAGGTTACACAGAAAGAGTTCAATTGTGTATAATAAGTTGGGCAAACAAAACACACCTCCTCATTAACTTTATCTATGGTGCTTAATTTATATTTATTTAATAGTAAAGCTTACAATTTAATCCAGTAAAAACTTACTATTGTTCCCTAGGCTAACAAAGTGAATGAACAAATTTATTTTCCAAAAGGCTGTGGAAATTACACGTGAGCATGGTTCTTGCTATAAAATGAAAAAGACATGAATTACAAGGGATGGGTAATAATGTTATTTTATCATCTGCCTGTCCGAAGAGAGAGAGAGAGAGAGAGAGATGCCGAGTGGGAGGAAAAAGTCAAAAGGAAAGGGGAGAGGACAAGCAGTTCATTCCTTTGGCAAATCCAAGGTGCAAGTGGCGCCACCAACGCCACAACCGACCACTTCACCTATGCCCAGTTTTTTGTCAGCACTTTCTTCTTCTTCGACCTCTTACCACTTTGTCACCTCCCCACTCCCATCTCTTATTTGCCTTAACATGTTCTCACCTTGATTTTCCTAAAATACCACCGCAGTTGCATAATGGGATTCTTACTATACACATTTATTTTAAAACTGAGCCTAAGATGACAAGTTTATGCCTCTGGAAAACATCTATACTTCAGTACAGTGTGATAAAAATGGAGGCGATTTATTAATCAGTTGAAAATAGATTCCGTACCTTTTCTCCAGCTTTCTTTCTCCTTATTAAACAACCAGGACAACGTGACATATATCAAGTACGTATGTATCTATATCTATAGATAGACTCCGTACCTTTTCTCCAGCTTTCTTTCTCCTTATTAAACAATCAGGACAACGTGACATATATCAAGTGTGTATGTATCTATATAAATAGAGAGAGAGAGAGAGAGAGAGAGATAGCTTAGAACAAACAGTAAGAGAACCACTGGTTTTGGGGATTCTGGGAACTGAGAAACACTGCCATTCTGGGTAAACTGAGATGATAAACTCTGTGTGTTAACAACTCAGAACTCATCCACCAGCTGCAACCAGCTTCGCCAAACGAGTTGGCGGCAGATTCTAAGAAGACTCCTCCCTCATCCGACTTCAAGCAGAACAGCTTAACCCCGCCGAGTCTAAGCAATGCCAATGTTGAAGTGCTGGATAGAGATATTGAAATTCGTTTGGTTGCGTTTTCAAAAATTATTATTTGAAAACAGTTTTGTAAAAATAAATTTTAAAAACAATTTTATAATATTTTGAAAAGAAAAATTGCATTTGGTACATTATTTTAAAAAAACTTAAACCCTAACCCTAACTTGCCCAAATCTAAAAATTAGAAGAGGAAGGCACGCCGCCGGCGACGCCGCCGACAACGAAGGCACCCACCAACGACGACAAAATGCACGCCACCGACAACTATATTTGCGTGCAAACACTGTATTTGTGTGTGATTCGGTCGTATACGGCACAAATACAATTGGATCTCGAAGCAAATACGCCGCCGACGATTGTATTTGCACGCCGTCGTCCTCAGCGGCCGTCGTCCTCCTCTCAGTGGTTCTCAGCGGCCGTCGTCGTCATTCTCCGAAATTGGCGTTGGTGTCGGCATTCTCTCATATCTCAAAACAGGTACATAACGCAAAAAAAACGAGTTCTCTGTGTTTTGAAAGACGACGGAAACTATAATTGCACGTTGTCGTTCTCTAAGATCTCGACACCGATAGCCACTGTGAAGAACGACGCCGACAGCCACTATGAATGACGACGACGACTGCCTGAGACGACGACAACAACTGCCTGAGATGATGACGACCGCCTAAGAAAAACCAACGAAAAAAATTGAAAAAGAAAAGTGAAAACATCTTTTAACTGTTTTCTAAAAGGGCTGATTTCATTCAGTTTTTTTGGTTTTTTTGGTTTTTTTGGACTTGTTTTTGTGAAAAGTGCCAACAAACGTGTTTTTGTGTTTTTCAAAACAGAATTCTCGGAAAATAGCATCTGAAAAACTGTACCAAACGGCCCGCAGCCATTCTGGGTAAACTAAGATGATCAACTCTCTCTGTGTTAACAACTCAGAACTCATCCACCAGCTGCAACCAACTTCGCCAAACGAGTTGGCAGCAGATTCTAAGAAGACTCCTCCCTCATCCAACTTCAAGCAGAATAGCTTAACCCCGCTGAGTCTAAGCCACCTGCCAATGTTGAAGTGCTGGATAGAGATATTGAAGTTCAGTAGCCGGATAGTTCATTATGGGAGTCGCAATCAGTTGGACGGCGACTTCAATATATCATCGCCGGGGAGGAATATACCTTCACTGCACGCTTCAAACATTAATTATAATTACAGCTATGTGCCCTCAACGCATGTCCAAAGCCTTTTGGTATGCTCTCCCCCTCGCATTGCATCTCAACTGGGAGCTTATAGCAGCCCCCAGAAAGGGAAGGAACAGAGGCTACTTCATAAAGTAATCAACTCTCCACACAATCAGTATATGCAACAGGATAACCTTTCACTGCCAGCTCTTGAGAGTTTCTTGGATGATTATGAGAGAGGCGATGATTTACTAGCATTTACCCCAATCTTGACTTCCAACGTTGGAAGTTCATCAGAGTGTTTTGATGCAGTGACAACACTTCTGGCATTGTTGGATTGCCTGATGCTGCCAAATTCTTTGCGGTTTTTCAGATTGGTGACCGACACCTCCATCCCTGGATGTTCACAACTGGCCCAAGAAACTGAAGTTTATCAAGTTGGTTCTGTTGCACCTACACCATTATGACAACAGCTGCAGGAAGAAAGATAGCAAAAAGAGCTCTGCCACCACAGCCACAACAGCAACAGCAACAGCAACAGCAACACCGACCGCAACCACAGAACATTAACAATAGCCTGTTGCTTCCTCCTCCTATTGCACCTGAGCAGGCGAATTTCTCCTTTTCTTCTCTTTTTCTCTCTCATCGTACTCCCTTTCCATCGGTAATTGAGGTGGTGCACCTCCTACTCACTTGTGCTGAAGCAATTTCAAAAGAGGATTACAAGTTAGGGAGGAGATACCTCCACCACCTCAATCTAGTGGTCACCCCTCTCAGGGACTCCATGCAACGAGTCGCTTCTTGCTTCATCAAAACCTTAAGCACAAGGCTGGTTGCAACCCTCACAACAAAACCTAGCACCTCTATCTCAAAAACCTTCACTCCTTTTCCTCCAAGCTCACTAGAAATCCTCAAGATCTACCAAATTCTATACCAAGCCTGTCCTAGAACAAATTTGCTCATTTTGCTACTAATCAAGCAATATTCGAGGCCTCTGAAGCTAAAGGGCACGTTCATGTAATCGACCTCGATATACTAAAAGGTTACCAATGGCCTGCTTTCATGCAAGCCCAAACTGTTCGTCCCGGTGACGCTCCATTTCTCAGAATAACCAGGGTTGGCCCCTCAGCGAAGGCTGTGAGGGAGACTAGCCGCTGCTTATCCAAGCTAGCCCCCACTCTCCACATCCCATTCAAGTTCCATCCTGCCGGCTAGCAACTCGAAGACCTCAAACAACACATGTTCAACAGAGAGATAGCTAAGTCTCTGGCAGTTAACTCTGTTTGCCTCCATTGAGTTCCCAGGAACCTTCTGGCAAAGATCTGGGACCCAGGACCAAATATATAACCATTGTTGAGCAAGAAGCCAGCCACAATGGACCTTACTTCTTAGATCGGTTCCTAGAGGCATTGAATTATTATTCAGCAATCTTTTAACTCATTAGAGTCTTAGACGCATCGTTCCCGCCAGACTCGGCACAGAGGGAAGAGGTAGAGGAGTACATCTTGGCGCTGGAGAGATATGGAACATCTGGCGCGTGAGGGGGTGGAAAGGGTGAGGAGGCGCGACAGGCTGAAGAAGTGGAGGAAGATCATGGACGGTAAAGGGTTCAAGGAAGTGCCGCTGAGTGTGAATGCAGTGACTCGGTCGAAAATATAATTAGGTTTGTATTCGTGTGATGGGTATAGGTTCAAGGGTTGCCTCCTCCTGGGGTGGCAAGATAGAGCGATCCTTGCTGCCTTTACATGGCGATATTGATCCATACTTCTACGTGTATGTGACTTTAATTATTGCTTTTCAGCTTTTGTTTATCAGAATTACTCTACATATTGTCTTGTCTCAGGGAACCCATCCAAAATTCAGGAGAAGGGCAAGACAGAAAAGGAAGAGAAAAAGAAAAAAGAAAAAGGAAGGCATGGTATTCTGTTTCTTTTGTAGAAAGTGACTAGGATAAGGTCAATGTTAATTAAAATTTATGGCTGATTGCATTTCTACTAAACTGATATTTACAGGATAATATATCAGCTCAATGGATTCCCATCCAAAGGTGTCCTAACTATTGGACTATAGGCTTTTATAACTTATTAATGGTGAGTATTATAAATATCATGAATCTGATTGAAAAGGGGTTAAGCTCCAGCCAAACCTGAGGACTGGAAGGTACTGCAAAAGAACGACAATTAATAATACTTCCTGATGGACTGTTGATGGAAAATTAATAGGTATGCCTAAAGTATCACATGGCTTTACTTGGGTAATGCTCCCCATAAATGAGAAAATTTTATATTACTCTTGAGTTGATGGGTTGGCCATTGATAAATTGATTTCAAACTCCATTTACTTAAAAGCTTTTGTTCAGTTCAACTCGAAACTAACATATAGACAGCTTTATTCAAAACCTCCTACAAAATGCCTATCTAAGACTAAAAAGATATTGGAGAGAGTAACTTAATCAGTCATGTACAAGTATTTTAATAATTAGGTGCAGAGTGAGTTTTGAACATCGATTGATCATATTAAATTGTTAACTATCAATTTATCTAAAAGCTTAAACTATAAGATAGCTTAAATAGAAAATAAGTTTTTTATTTATATTCTCAACAGTAATAAGCAAATTACCTTGGTGTAACTCTCTTAAATTTCATAAGTAGCCCTTAAAAATACCTTAGTCGAGCCAGCCAAGCGCTATATTAGCACACTAAACTTCAGTCTAGGCCAGGTCCCAAACTGAAAACCCAAGGCAGGCCCTTGGCTCTAATTCTTGTGGCCAGAAATATCGAAGTTCCCATCCTTTGAGGGCAAAGGACTTCGGCTATACAGGGGGGCAGGAAGAAGACTACCAGCTTGTCTAGTTGATGGAAGAGAGGACACACAGTCCCAACCACCTCATCTCCCCTTGGCTGCCGCCTCGATCGCCGAATAGCAACAACAATAGATGTTTTGAGCATGTGAGCATGAAAACTGCTCTTAAATAACTGCAGGAAGAGATGGTAGGGGAAAACGAATCATGGTTATCAATATACATGTATGTGTGTGTGTGCGCGCAAGCGTGATATTAATAAAATTATTAGATGGTGATAAAAGAGTGGGATGCACATAAAGCTGGGTAGAGGTAAACAGTGCAAACCATGAAAAAGATGAGACTAGCCAAGCACTGCCTTCATCACCACCACCGCTGCTCAAAATCTACCATTCATCAAGCCACACTGATTCTGTTTTACATGATATAAAATTTGAGAAGATCCTCAGGCCCTACAGCATTACCACACATTCCACCAAAACATCCCTAACCATAATGATATTGACCAAGACATTTTAGTATAAAGCCCATCTGATTTTATCAACCCCATCAACCTCGTATAAATATAAGAAAGGACTCCAGCTATGAATGTACACAAACATTGAGTTCATAAGACACGGATACATCATAACCAACGTGAAGTGTTACACAAGAATGCCCTCCAACAAACATAAAACAAATCGGGTGTGGTGCTGTTCAGAAATTATTTTCTCCTCCAACTACTCGTTTCCACATACCAGGTGATCCCAAGAACCCCCACAAGATTAATTCTGAATTGAACTTCTCATAATATTGAACATGCACAGATGCTTTTCCTTTGAGCGTCATCGACTTTCTTTTCTGTTTGGACAAACAAAATGCATAACTTTCAGCGACTATATAAGATTTGAAACAACCTAATTTAATATCTAAGATTTATGCAATAAATGTTACAGAATAGGCATTATTCATGCAGCAGTTACTTAGCAGATGAAAATCCTTTGCCTAGTCATAAGGACTCTACAACCCCCTCTAGTAGCAATAATAGGAATCTAAACCATCTCACGTAACTAAAAGTATTTAACTCAAGAAGCAAGGTTCTTTGCGGCTCTGCCTTTCTTCTTGGAGCAAACAAATAGAACGAAGATTTCATTTTTGTGTCTCCCACCACCATGTTTTCACTATTCCCTTATTTCAATTTCTAGAGTCCTTGTATAATATTGAAGTCAAGTTCCATATATTCTTATTGCTTATCTTAAAACCCACAAATTCACTTAAAATTACTCCACCTTTATTTCCATTACGCTAAATGAAGCCCTCAAAAAAATCCCACTCTCATGAAAACCATTAGTCAATGTGAATTAAGTTTATGCATGTCCAGGACCCAAAAAAAAAGGTCCCAATGCTCCGCCTTGAAAGGAATTAATGTAAGTGGAAATTTGTATCGTTCCTCACCTCACAACTACAACAAGGGAACTTGATGGCCCAAAGGCATAAATGAGGATAAAGCTTCCTTTTATCTAAAGACGGGAAAAAAATTTATGCAAATACATGCTGGGAAAGTCTGAGCAGCACAATGAGAGAGAGAGAGAGAGAGAGAGGGGGGGGGGGGGGGGGGGGTGTTT
>JAOTRH010000001.1:27367349-27398663 GCA_034768845.1 Heliamphora exappendiculata
ACATAGTTTAAATTGAGCAAAATCGAGATGTAAAACATACCTTTGAGAGTAAAATAACCATCCATCAATTATGAACCCAAAATAGAACTTTACTATCAAAATATCGCATTAAACTTTAAAGCTTTCAAACCCACGGACAAACATATGTCCTCACATGCAAACAAGACATAAGTGTGTGACCTTAAGGTCTTACAACACAGGTATTTTGAACCCCAAATTACAATATTCTAGATATTTCAAAAGGAACAAGGGTTACACGATACAATTTTTTTCCTCAAAAGCTAAAACGAACAAGAATGTGACCCTGTCGACTACTCCAAAAAAAAGGTCTAACGAGTGTCATCTCAGTCCGCAATCTTCTTTCCACTATGACCTGAAATGCTGTTAAATAACATGAACCGAAACTTGTAGGAACAGGACTAGTATTGAATATATGCATGACATGCGAAGATGATTTTGTAGGATGCACACATAAGTTTGATCAAATTCACATCGTTTGTTCCAAGATAAATTTCCCATGCATAATCGGGTTTTGATATGAAAGAATTATTGCTCCATATTCCCCTTTAATTTTCATGAAATTACTCATCTTGCCATATTCAATCAACCCAACTCATTTACCATTCACCGTTAACCCAACACCTTTACCATTTTCAGTTAACCCAACACATTTCACCGTTTCATCACATTCCCTAGTTAAGGTTTTACCAACCCAACAATTTATAACACACATTGTTGACACCTCTCGTATTTCACCAATCGTGGTTTATAAACATAGGCACCAACATCGGACGAGCGTATGGACTGACGTAGCATTACAATCAACCCGGCCACACAGGTCCCATGAAGTAACGGGACGTTCTATACCCCGACATGACTAACGTCCTTTCTTAGTTGCTAGCCAACGGGCAAAGAACCCTATCTGCGCAGTTTTCTAATTTTTCACCGTGGAGCAATTCGTGTCCAACCTTAAACGATTCGTAGATCCAAGAATCGGTCATTTTCAACATACCACAACACAACACACACACGTGAGTCCAACCCAAATGGTTCCTCTAACCAAATCCATATCATTACATGTTTCCATTATTCACATTTTCGATGTTTTAGGGTTCAAACTCGAATTAACCGTCTACATGGTTTCAAAATCACAAATTCACCAATTTTACCCAACAAAACCCACATTTCACTTAATATCTTCACGTATTACATGCATTCATAGAATAGGTGTACCATGGGTTATCACAACCCCCGATTTAACCAATGATCACTTCAATTTCAACATACCGATTCATTAAACCCAAAATCCACAATTTCTCATGGTTTAAACCCAAATACCAAGCCCTAATTCCTCATTTTTCAATTCAATCATTATTAACAACAAAGTTAAGAGAGAATCATGTTAAACCATCCATAGATCTAAGATTTAACCATCATTATCATCAAGCCCAAACCTAGGGTTTCAAAACACTATTTTCATGCTTTTATGTTTATAAATTAGAAAATACAACACATATCACGAAGATATTTAAGGAAAGTCTTAGATCTCACCTTTGGGATGCTAGATCCACAAAAAAAAGCTTTAAACGAGCTCCAACCACGAGAATCTCTAACCACGTGGTGAGAATAAAGCTTCCAACGCCAAGATCGGATCTCCAACGACAAACAATCGAGATGGAAGTGTGAGATCTCACCAAGGGAAGCTCCAAACAACACCCAAGATCAAACCCTAACTCTCACTTTGGCTCTAGAGAGAGAGAGACATGAAAATAATGAGGAAAAAAGGCCCTACGCGACTTATTAAAATGTCTGATCTGCGACAGTTCGCTCGAGCGAACCCCCACCGCTTGACCGGTCCCCTCACTCAGGACCCCTCGACCACCTGTCCGCTCGAGCGGTCAGACCTTCGCTCGAGCAGTCGACCTGGGCTGGAACTTCGAATCACTAAAGCTGAAACTGAACCAAACACATGCTAAACATTATCCAACCACGTTCTCATGCATAACTCCACACTTAACTATCATTAGCAAACACGGACAAGCTTAGGTTTTAATTCTTTTCGTAAGATTCACATTTACCAACGTTCCCACCGACCATAACATACTTAATTTCATTAACGCTTAGAAATTAACAAGGGTCCGAGTCCCTACAACCTCTCCCACTTAGGAGATTTCATCCTCGAAATCACACACGCGTCAAGAACTAAATAACTCGAGGTAGTGTGGCACCGGAATTTTTGGGGTTTCAAAAAATATTTAAAAATAAGAGAATTCAAAGATGTTTTAAAAAATATTTTAACACCTTGAAAGCCAAATTTTAAAAATTCCTTTTTCATTAAAAATAGAGTCACCACTTAATTTTTGAGAAAAACTAAGAAAAATAAAAATGGCTACTGATCTTTAAGACATTTAACTAGAGAAAAAGAGTTCGAAGCTAAGGTACGAATCGAAAAAGGTATTAGGTACCCCGTTCACCCAACCGTAAGGTTGGCCTTTACTAATCATCATTAGTTCTTTAATACAGTTTCTCAAATGTAAGCAAATAAAGAAAATAGAAGCAAAGAAAAAATATTCAAAATCAAATATGAAAAATACATAACATATGTACATAACACTCCAAATTAGAACAAATATCAAAAGAAAATTTTTAAATCCTAGAGCATGCAATTTCTAACTAAATGATGCATACAGTACATCTGCGTGCAATATTATTTAAACAAACTAAACTAGTATGATTTGCATAAAAAAATAGGAATATGTTAGAAAATGCTGAAATTTCGTAAACATGAATTCCTACAAAATAAGCTAATCTATTCTAAACATGATTTGAAAAAAAAAGAAGTCACTAAAGCATGTATATTACCAAAATAAATTAGGTTAGTATTAACGTGATGAATTAATAAAGAAATAAAAAATGTAAAACAAATGATGCATAAAAATCCTATAAAAAGAAAATTTTCAAAAGAAACTTATACTGAAAATAAAAAGGTTAGGAAATTCTATTAATAAAAGAAAATCAAACTATTCCCATTTTCTATTTAGAAAGAGATAAAAGAAAATAAAAAGAAAGAAGAAAATGAAAAGAAAAGAGAACAAAAGAGAAGGAAGTTACACTTTTAAAAATACTACTTAAAAACTTTTTTATGATTTTTGAGTTTAATAAAATAAAATAAAAAGAAATATAAAATAAAGCTATAAAAAGAAAAAAAAAATGGAGCTTTATAAGAAAGATAAATGCTAACATTAAAAAAAAAGAAAAAAAATGCTAATAAAAAAAATAAACTAATGTTAAAAGAATAGAAAAAAAATAGAATATTATAAGGAAATTTAAAGCTAATAAAATAAAAGAAGAAAAAATAAATAAATAAATAAAATAAAATGTTAGAAAAAAAAATTATACTAATATTGAAAAGAATACAAAATAAAAGATAGAATAGGAATATTAAGCTAAAAAGAAAATAAAATTGAGCATTAATAAAAAAAACTAATAAAGAAACTTTAAACTAATTATAAAAGAAAGAAATAAAATGAAATAAACATAACTATTTAATTAGAAAGTATGAATGTAATATTGACAATTATATTCATATAATATAAGTGCCTTAATTGTAATAATTAACAACAATGATAAGTTGTAATTGTCAAAAATATTAGCACTAATTAGTGAATAAAAAAATTAAAATAACAATGTGTTAAGTGTGAATGTGTAAGCTAATATATTAATTAAATAGACTAAATTACATAAAGAAAATTAAACAATAAGTAAATTTAACTATGTAAAAGAGGAAAATACACGAATTGAAGTTGAATTTAACCCGATCACTCCAAAAGAGAGGGAATGGAGTTAGAAGGATCGGGGGTCCAAACAAGCTACCTGGATTACTAAGGAATCCTCAAATCGAGGAATGTGCTTCAATAGTCAAATCCTCAGATAGTGATCCCAAGTTAGGGTTTCAATGTAGACGTCGGAGGTTTGGATCTCGGTATTTCGGCAGGACTTCAACGTCGGCGGTCGAAATTGCTCAGTGACTTGGCAGAGCTTCTCTCACTAAACCTCTCACTTGAAAACGTACGTTGGGGTATGGTATTTATAAAATTCTTCAACTAATGAGATGCTGCCATGTTTTGGGACATGTCAGGCCATTTGGAGTTGGCGGTCGCCAGGTTGGAGGCGGCGGTCGCCATGTTGAAGAAAGGTTCCACAAGGTTCTATTAGCGGTCGCCACAATGAACGTTGGCGGTCGCTGGGTTGAAGGTGGCGGTCGCCACTTTTGGCTAGGGTTTCCAAGAGATTCTATTGGCGGTCGCCTCAATGAACATGGAAATCGCCACATTGAGAATGACTAGCATAACAAGTTATTGGTGTTTTGACATAATTTCATTGGTTTGAAGGTTCTATGTTAAAATACCAAGTTTGGATCACTTCCCGAGGATCGAACTGAAGCACCATTCCAACTATTTTCATCATCGGATTCACCTAAGATTAGGCGGGGTCAAATTAGGGTGTCTACAGTTGCCCCTCTTTGATATAACTTGCATAGCAACGCATAATACAAGTTATATCAAAGATCCAGAGACAACATTCATTTGATCGAGCCGTCAATTTTAGGCCACAAATACACAAGCATGCATATGATGTTGGTCGTACTCGAATTTTCATCGAGCTGCCTACGTACCCCTTTACTAGGGATCAGACCAAAACGTAGTTCTTGGGACAAAATGCAAGGTTGTAAAATAAGCCTAATCATGATGCATGACAGGTACATTGCAATGCAAATACGTATAATGCAAGAAAGTTCTGAGGTCATAGCACAGACCGAGAAAAAGTTCAATCAGTTTTATGTCGTAAAAGGACCGATGAGTCAGTTTAGAGTCATGAGGAGTACCGAGTAGTCAGTTTAGGGTCATGAGGAGAACTGAAGAGTCGGTTTAGAGTCATGAGGAGGACCGAGTAGTCAGTTTAGGATCATGAGAAGGACCGATGAGTCCGCTTAATTTATTAGGAGAAAATCACAAATTAATAGGTCAAGTTAAAAGCTAAAAATTCGGGATAAAAATAATTAAAAGTCAAGTTACGACTTAAAATTAAATTTATCGGAATGAGAGACCACGAATTAATAGGTCGAGTTAAAACTTAAAAATTCAGGACGAGGCGCTTGATAAAGAAATAATTAAAAGTCAAGTTACAACTTAAAATTAAATTTATCGGAAGGAGAGACCATGAATTAATAGAGCGAGTTAAGACCTAAAAACTTGGGACAAGGCGCAAGATAGAAATAATTAAAAGGCAGGTTACGGCTTAAAATTAAATTTATCTGAAAGAGAAGACCACACACAAAAATTTTCTTGAAATATTTGTGAAAAATACGCAGGATTTTAAAATTATTTTTGAAAAGTTCTCAAGATTTATTTTTAAAAAAACACACAAAATAACGAGAATTATTTTTAAGAAAAATTATTTTTGCTAACAAAATATTTTGTAAATGCATATGAAAAGAAAATAATCACCTAAAATAAACACGCAAATAAAATAATGGTACTAAAAGGAAATCAAATAAACGCACACAAATAACAAAACCCCCAAATAGCCCCTCTAAAACCCAAAAAAAAAACGATGTGACCATTGACAACCTGGCGGCCGCCAAGACCAAATTTGTATGATATAGCAGTCGCCAGATAAAAACCCTCCCAACATGGCGGTCGCCATGTGTCTCTTAGGAAACTTGGCGGTCGCTAACATGTAACATGGTGATCGCCATGATGAAATGCACATAAGGTCCCCCAAGTCGCGTGGGTGTGGCTCATTCCTCTCACTCCACTTTCTCTCTCTAACCTTTTACTCTCTCTCGGTTCTCTCTCAACCCTCTCTTGCTTCCAAGCCTTTTCACACAATGTTTACCTTACTGTTTGTGATCTCTTTTCTCTTCATGGTGGGCCAGGGCCAAGGGGATGATGACCTGGGGGCACGACAAGGCCCCTTTGCCGCTGGGAGTTCTTCCCCTGGGGCTCTCAGAGGTACGACTTCTAGTTTTCCTGCTAGTGGGGTCACCTCCACGCAGCCTTCTGCTGCGATGGAGGAGGCACGGGCAGCTGCTGAGGCACAGGTAGCTGCGGAAGCTGCTGCTGCTATTTTATTGACCCTCATGCCGGGGAAGGTCATCCAGCACCCTTCAACCCGCACACATATGCTCCGGTACCCCATCGCCTAGTTTCACGCGGGATGAGGCGTTATGACCCTCCCATCAACGCAGTTGCAGCCGACGTTCTTTTGCGGGAGCTTGACCACCATATTTCTCGCCAGCGCCCATCGGTAAGTTCCTAAATTTACAGCATGATATGGTATATCAAATATAGACGCATGCCTAGGATCCCCCATGTGACATGATGATGTGATTTGATATGATGATAAATGACGGTGTTGATGATATTGATGATGAAAATTTTAGCTTAGGTACCTATGCAATGGAGATTAAAACAGTAGGGACACTACATTTTGAACAAACAGTAAAAAAAGCGATCATTTGAGCAAAAATAAAAAAGGCTTAAATTTTTATTTTTATTGTTAGGAAAAACAACAAAAAAAACTAAGAGGAGAATTTTTGTTTTTGTTTTTGGGGCATGAAAATTAAAGAAATAAATTTTATCAAAAAACTCTTAGAAAATTAGAGGCAAATTTGTCAGAAATCTTAAAATTTAGGAAAAAATTTAAAAAAAAAAAATCACAAACTCTAGAAATTTAAAGGGAATTTTTTTCGAAAATCTAGGAAAATTAGGAAATATTTTGAAAAACTTTAAAAATTTCTAGAAAATAAAGGGGAATTTGAGAAAATCCTAGGAAATTAAGGAAAATTTTTGAAAAATCCTAGGAAATTAAGGAAACTTTTTAGAAATTTTTTTAAAAATTTTAGAAAATTCTAAAAAATATTTAGAAAATCCTAGCAAAATAAGGAAAATTTTTGAAAAAAAGCCTAGGAAACAAAGGAAAATTTTTAAAAAAATTTAGAAAATTCTAGAAAATTTTTAGAAAATTGTAGAAAATTATTCCTAGAAAATTAAAGAAATTTTTTGAAAAATTCTAGGACATAAAGGAAACTTTTTAGAAAATTTTTAAAAATTAAGACAAAATGGGCAAAACACAAATATCAGAGGGAAAAGAATTTTTTTTTTTTAATTATTTTTAGGTAGAATGATTAACACAAAATGATAGATATTTGCCTGGCGTACCTGGGCTTGAGGTCTCTAGTCTTTTACTATGGCGTGCAAAACCAAAGGATCATCTCTCATACACGAACCTAGGGTTAAGAGGATTTGCATGGGGTACCAAGGCTTAAGATTCCTAGCATTTCACTAGGACGTGCAAGATTTGCCTAGCGTACCAGGGCTTAGGATGCCTAGTTTTCTAGGGCTTGAGAGATTTTGCCAGGCTTGCCAGGGTTTAGGGTTCCTAGTTTATCTAGGGTTTGAAAGATTTGTCTGACTTCTCATGGCTTAGGATGCCTAGTTTGTCAACGGCTTGAAAGAACCGAAGGATCACACACACAAACCTAGGGTTTCTTTATTGCTTGATCTGTTCTTTATGTACCCTCTGTTTGTCTTCTCTTTTTAGGCTGGTCACTATGTCAGAGGTATTGGAGGTTCTACATCTGGAGAGGTATTTGAGTGGTATGATGCCCTCCCCATTCCTAGTCGGGCCTATGTTAATGCCTCCGATTTTGCTTGATTTATTTCCTTATTGGGTAGGACGAGCAATGATCGGGTCTGGCTGACGGCTCTGGCAGAGCGGTGGTGGGATACCACCAATACCTTCCACTTTACCACTCTCGAGGCTACCTTGATGCCTCTCGACTTCGCTCTCATTACTGGTATCAGAGTCGGTGGTGCCCCTATTCCATTCGACCCCACCATTGCTCGCTCTGTCGATGCCCTGATGCACTTTCTCGGAGCTGTACCTGTGCAGATGGACCGGGACCGAGTTAGATACACTTGGTTCTTCGATCGTTTTTTCCATTTCTAGTGCACCGAGCCTCGCCATTTCCAGTGGATTGCCCGGGGATTTTTGTGTACATGCCCGGTACCTCCTTTTTTTCGAACAAGGAGAACACCGTCCATTTACACTACTTGGGTGCCCTGGCTCATCTTGACCGGGTCAGTTCGTTCGACTGGGGAGGAGCTGCCCTCACCACCCTCTACAGCTTTATGAGTACTCTCACTCGGTTCCCCGAGGAGTTCAGCATCGGGGGATACTAGAGGGTTTGGGAGGTATGATTTTAGTTTCTACCCTTTTTCCATTTATTTCTATATCTGTCATCCATTTTCTACTTGTTGACATCTTTCCTTTATAGCTATGGACTTATGAGTTCCTCTGGCTTCATGTCCCGGCGAACTCATCGGCAGACGCTTCAGTCATTCCCCGAGCAGCTCGGTGGTCCCCAGGGCTAAAGGGGAAGAAGGTTGCGGGGAAGGACATCAACCGATTCTGGGTGTCATTGGACCGGCTGATCCCTAACCAGGTATCTTTTTTACTGTTTACTGTATATTACTCTTTGCACTATACTGTTCACTGCACTACACTACACTGTACTTTTCACTAATCGTTATACTGCACTGTATTTACCGCTTAATGATTACTATATATAGCACTGTTCACTGTACTCTGCAAGTTCACTGGGATGTCTGGTAGGGAGTAGAGGATCGGGCCGGTGCAGATTTGATGCGCAGTCGCGATGTCGCTGCGAGGCGTATCTTGCTGGAGGGACCATTTGGATGGGAGTATTATCTTGGGGAGCGTGTGGTCCGCTAGTTGCTCGGCCTCGATCACTTTCGGATACCAGTGGTTCCTCCAACCTGTATGCACTGGACCGATCATCTAGGCCTGTTCAATTTACTCTTGGAGCTGGTGGGGACTCCAGCCTCAGAGCTGTCGGTGGCCGAGGGAGACTACACGGGTTGGGCCTAGGCACACTTGCTAGAACCGCTCAGACCTGGCCCAGCTGGTGGTAGGAGGAGGCGAGTACCAGAGGTTGCCGATGCTGGTACTGTCAGAACTGCTGCTGGAGCTGCTGATGAGGCTGCCAAAGGGATGAGGGGCCCAGAGATTCCCTGCAAGAATCAGACTGTGGCATACGGCTTTCCCATCCCTCTGTCGGTTCTTGTCCCACCGGTGCAGAAGTTCAGGGCAGAGATCGGCCAAGTTTGTCTTCCACCTTTCCTTCAATTATATCATGTTTTACTTATCCAACTTTCTTAAACTGTTCTCTTTTGCCATTTGCAAATTGATCAGGCTTGGTTGGACCGCACGATGCTAATGGTTACCGGCCTGAGAGCACTGGTCCGATAGATGGACGCCACTATTCGAGCAGCTGGCATTACCTTCACACCGGTAGCCATCGTGAATATCTCTTATCTTCATTTAGCTTTTCTGTACTTTCCTATATTCTGCTCTGATCCTTGTTTTCCTCTAACAGCCTCCAGTATTGGCTACTGGCATAGTACCTCCTCAAGCTCCCGCTCCGCCTCCAGCTTCGGTCCCAGCTCGAGGTCGTAGATCTCGTGCTGCCTCTTTTAGGGCCCACTCCCGAGGATCTATCTCTTTCGCCCGGAGTTACTCCAGAGTCGTATCCTCTTCTTCAGATGGCGGAGATGACAATGACGATTTTAGCAAACTCTTTGAGGATGACAGCTCAGAGGAGGTCGGTCCTTCTTCCCACCGAGTCCGCCCGAGACATGACTGAGAGAGAGAGAGCTCCCCCCAGCTTTATTTATTTCCAGATACACTATCTTTATTATACATTTTGGTTTTCACGGGCCTGCGTGCCCGAACTTGGTACATTTATGGGCCTGCGTGCCCTTGTTATTGTTTATTGGGCCTGGATTCCCCAGTTTACATTATGTCCACTTTTTGTTGCATTTTCGGGCCTTCGTGCCATTTACTACCTTAAACTTGCTTGTCTTGTATGGTTTATTTTGTTCTTACTGCTCAAACTGTACAAATGTCGAAACCTACATAAACCACCAAAAACTGCAAACTGACACATACCCGCTATGTTGAAACCTGGCGATCGCCACTATATAACCTGGCAGTGGCCACGTCCACCGAGACTGACATGGCAGTCGCCTGGTCAAAGGGGTGATGTCACTACACAGTTCCCTTTCAAGTTGGCGGTCGCCCACTCCAAGGTGGCGATCGCCACATTAACTGTACTTTTTTTTCTTTTCTGATCTCCTATCATTTCATGCCTTATAAATATAGCACTGGAGGCCCCATTTTCTGTTATTCTTATTCAGATGGCTAGTCCCCTTTTCTCAAGGATTGAGGCATTCTCCCATATCGAGCGTTTGAACTTTGCCCCTTTTAGTATCAACTCCTTATTTTTTCTCATGGCCAAAAAGATTGACGGACCTTGTTGACAGTAGCTGCTCAGCAATGGGACCCACAATCCCACGTCTTTCAGTTCGGCCTTGAAGAGCTATGCCCCACTGTGGAGGAGTTTGCTACTATTTTAGACTTGGATCCACGAAGCTCCGTTGTGCTTCCCACTTTCTTTCTTTCATCCTGTCAACAGGTGATACAGCTCTGTGGTCTATCTAGGATGGAGGCCTCTCTTCTAACACAGGATGACTGTCTTAACATACCCTATAACATTGACAGATTTTGTCCTGCTGGTGACCATGGTGACCTCGATTTTCAGCTACGATGACATTATGCTATTTGTTTCTGCCTTCTTGCCCCGTACCTCCTCATTCCCTCTAACGAGCGAGTTAGCTGCGCATTGGTTGACATTGCGGGTCAGATGTGGATGGGGAAGAATTTTGTACCACTTGTCTTAGCCGAGACACTGTTGGGCCTAGATGCTATTCATCGTGGTGAGACCACTACTTTTCCTGACAACCCTTTTCTTCTCCAGGTGAGCTCAAAATCTTACTTTTCACCAAACTTTCTATCACACTGCGAGGTTTTTCTCTTCCTGTTCTAACTTTTGCTGCAGATCTGGCTGATGGAGAAGGTAAATCTTGTACAAAAATCACCTACTGACAGGTCTAGTGCTGTAGCTTTCCTTTACCGCCCTTACTATCAGATATGCAACACCGAAGCAGCCTGGCGACAGTACCTTTCTTCTCTGGCTGGCCCAGATATTACCTGACACTGTCCCTGGTGGCGGATTACTGCCATGACTCTAACTACCATGGATCATCTTGGTGTTCTGCTGATTGGTCTACGTCAGACTACTTTCTATTACCCCCATCTGATTATGCGGCAGTTCAATCGCAATCAGATCATCTTTCCCAGTATCTAAGGTCATTTATTTTCGTCTGCACTGCGGGCTCCATTTCTAGCATTATATCAGGATGCCTGGCCATCTCGTTCATGAATGGGGATGTATGAACTTCAATGTCCCGAGCTTTCAGCTGAGTACAAGACATAGCTGATGCAGGATCGGGAGAAGAAAGATAGAGAATAGGGAAAACAGGCAGTAAAAACGAGAAAGACTTGAGGACTTCTGCTTTGTTTTAAAGATTTCTTAGCTTTCTTTTTGTTTATAGAGTTTGGGACTTGCGTGCCCTTTCTTTTTTTAAAAAAAAACCTTTGTAATTCTGATCAAAGTAATGGAAACTCCCGCTTTATGTTTAAGATGGTTCAATTAAATGACTTTATTATCAAAATCCAGAAGTTAATTTGCATTGGTATTTCTCAGATTCAAAATGGTTAAGAGCAAAGAAAGTGGCCGAACTTCTTAAAAAAAGCTCCCTACGTATCCCAAAAACTGGAATTAGGCCTTAGTATAGTTCGAACTCGGTTTACACTCAGGTATTGACGCTCTCCTTTTCTGATGTCCTAACTTTTGTCAAGGTCGCCCTTTCGAATTTTCGGCCTTGCAGACTGCTCTAACTTTTGCCTGAGTTGCCTCTTTGGTTTTTCAACTCAGTAAGCTTTCATTTTATCTTTATTTTCACCTCAAGGATAGTATTTTTTGAGATCATTGAGGTTAACTGGAGTGGAGAACACATTGCCATTCAAATCCATAATAATGACTGCACCACCGGCTATGATGGTTTGAATGAGAAACGGTCCGGACCAGTTTGGCTTGAGCTTGCCTCTCGGGTCGAAGATAGGAGCTCTAATTTTCTTAAGAACCAAATTTCTTTCTCTGAGATCCCAGGTCTTGACCTTCTTGTTGAACGCTCGAGCTATCCTCCTTTGGTATCCTTGTACGTGAAATAGAGCCTGCAACCTTCTTTCATCAAACAAGAGCAACTCTTCCATCCGGTTCATTTACCATTTTGTTTCTAAAATACTGGCCTTGGCCACTACTCTTAGCGAAGGGAAGCACAACACTTACCACAATCGACAACCATTCCTCGACTTTGAGAACTCTGAGCAGTTCCAAGCACCAAATAGGACCCAAGCCAGACTCACAAAAGTTTACCAGAAACCCACTATACACATCACAACCGCACTGTTTCGACAAAATTCCCACTCTGCCAAGAGCTAAAGACACAACCATACGCACACAATGGTCAACGATCCTTAACTGATCACTGCAAAAGAACTTTACGTCTCAACACCAACTCCCTAGTCTATCAAGAACAAACAGCATAGGAAACACAACCCATATGGTTCAACCATCATACAAACAAGCCACACTAACTAGGTTACCACGACCTATCATGTTAATCACACTCACGCGTACTCTTTTACGGTCTTCCACCGTGGGAGAATACCAACCCCATCATGCAATTCTTTACGGTTTCCAACCGCGGGAGCAACGAATCCCAGGTCACACACACAGAAGTTCAGATGTAGAGCGTCTCACACCACGCGTCGAAACCACGAATAATTCATTTTATAATCACCCAGTCACTGCGACACAAGTCCCTGAGTCACAACTCTGAGGGTCACACACGGGAATAGATCCACTGAGATTCCACAGTCTCAGAACACAACTAAAACCTGAACCAATCAAGAACCTAGCATCTCCATCCCATCGAGATGAAACAACTAGCACCAAATAATCGTCTGCAAGACAATCGTCCACAAGAAAACTCTCTCTCTCCTTCCATCTAAGGAAAGACTAAGGCCAACAAGAAACCATGACTCAACCTAAGCATATTAGGAGTACTCCTCAACACTCGGTCTCTAAAGAACTCTGTAAGTCCTACCTCGAGGCCACATCGACTACAGTCACACGGCTGCTATCAACTCTGATCACGATACTCAGACCATCTGCTACACCACCCATCCGCATACTCGGTACAACACATCCCATTGCGCCCAAGACCTCACTTCGCAAGATTACGCTGTACACATTCCATAACAAGCTGTACACAATGGTTAACGATTCTCAGTTGATCACTGTAGAAAGAACACTGCGTCTCAACACCAATTCCCTTATCGATAAGAACAAGAAAAAGCATTCCCTGTCCACCAACTTGACCTCGCAAGGAACATAACCCCAAATGGTTCAACCATCACACAAACAAGCCACACTGTGGCAGCAAGATCACCGTGACTTACTATGCTTCCAACTCATACGTACTCTTTTACGGTTTTCTACTGCAAGGTTATACTAACCTAAACATGCAATTCTTTATAGTCCCCAACCGCGGGAGTAATCGAATCCCAGGTCACACACAGATACTCAATATCCAAGAAGGCACATACCTATGCACCAAGCGTCGAAACCACGAAGAAGAAGAAGCAAACCCACAATTATCTGATCACGACAGTACAAGTTCCCGAGTCACAACTCTAAGGGTCACAACACAGATATCAAATCCATAGAGATTTTTGATCTCAATATACAATCAAAACATGAATCAATCAAAACCTGGCATCTCTGTCCAACAGAGATGAAACAACTCGCATCAAACAACCATCCATAGGAAAACTCTATTTTCTTTCAACCAAGAAGAAAAGGATTAACAGAACCCATGACCCAATCTCAGCGTAACTGGGAGTACTCATTGACACTCAATCCTCAAAGAACCCCGTAGATCTAACCTCGAGGCTACATCGACCACAATCAAACAGCTGCTGTCAACCACAATCACGGTACTTAGACCATCTGCTACACCAAGCTCTTAGCTCTTCGGCGTCATTAGCACACATACGAATATCATCAATTCGCACACCTTGTACGACACATCCCATGGGATTACAAGCTCATCACCAAGCGTGTACGAAGATACACGTCAACATTCCATCGTGCCAAAACCTCACTCCACAAGGTTGCACTTACTCACCTAACTCCTGCTAGGCAAATCACAACCACTTCACGACCTCAAACCCACTGTCCAACGTAACTCACATAGAAAGCATACGGCATCATACCAAGGAAACCCAATCGTAAAACCCTTCATCCAGAGTTACCAAGAACTCCCTTAACCATACAGACCTTTCGTACTTTCACTCCCAAGCACACGTCGATCACATACATCATAATCCATGATTTCTCGCTTACCGCCCAGGCTAGCCAAATCACACGGTGTAGTACTAAACCTCATTACTCCACACTTCATTCCCATGAGCAAACAACATACCCATCTCTGAACCCAGGATTAACCACAAACAACCTCCAGACATATCACACTCAGGATACACTGTCTCAGCACTAACTAACCACATGCACTCAGTACAGTTCCCAAACATGAACTCCTAATCACTAGGGTAACAACCAGACCACAAACCTGAGATCTCGTAGGAATCTCACAGAACTACTACTCATCGCAGGTTAGAATCATAACCTGAATCCTGATCCAAGGTCATCAGACCTAACACTGACTACCAGTAACATCCTGCGGACCACTACCAACATCCTGACTACAAGGGAATATCTCCAGAACCACACGTTCTGCTATCTCAACACACACACGACCAAGGATTATCACGCTCCCATCCACTATTTCCCGTCTATACTCCATCCTAAGTACACGGCTCATGACATAGTATGGTTCAAGACGTACCTAATCCATCACACGGCTAAAACCACGTACATCAACTTTACCCGAAAGGAATTATCACGATCCACAGATCTAACCACAGATCTATTCATAACAATTGATTTCCAGGGTCTCCAACACCCCATCGCCCCTACTCACAAGACTATCCTTGACACAACTCTAACCTCCAATAGCATACTCTCAGAGGAATCTCTGCTCGTGAAGACACTCAGCAGTCCACCAACCGAGGGTAACCCCCACACAGTTAAACCCAACTCTCTGACGAGTTCCACTACATACCAAGCGATCAACACTCATTCAATAACCTTATCTCTTGGTAACCACTGCAACTGAGTCACACATTCAAGACCCAAACCACGGTCTCATTATCTCTAAGGGTGTAGAGGTTATATATGAAGAAAAATATCAAACAGGACAACCTAAAGTCGATCTATCATGTTATTTCTACCACATACCACATAATCATACCAACACATAGCCACAACGATTATGCAGACACAACACCGATACCGAGGAGAACCGATAAGAAAGATATGTCACTTTGGATAACCTACTTAGATTTCCCGCTAGAAATTACGTCAGCTAAACGCGCTTCTAACTTGGCTCCCAAGTTTGTTAATCCAAACGTCCGAAGGAAAGACTAATCAATCCTAAGTTCCAACCACCATACTCACATATACACGGCATCAACATACTCAACAACTAACATGCTCATGTTTCAAACACAGGCAACCAAGCACACACACGTCTTTCCTCACAAGATAACACACCTACCTCCTACAGCTCTTAGGTATTCGAACCCAGAACTCTGATACCAAGTTGTCGCGGCCCAAACTCTGGGTCACGCGAAAAGCCCACGAACAACCACCACAAACGCCCAAACGAAAAAGGGATGAGAACTACGAAGCTAAAACCTTTGTAACAACGTACCACCGAGGGTTTTTTATTTCATAGAGCAGCCCAAAGGCCAAGGTCACGGTCCCCAATAGCCAAGCTTTAAAAACAAATAACAAATATTTTTTTTTAAATCTGCCCAGACCGCTCGATCAGTCAGAAGACCGCTCGATCGGTCCTCCCAAGGACACAAGATTTTGAACAAAACAAGAAAATAGAATGTTTACAGAGACCGCCCGATAGACCGCTCGAGGGGTCCGTCGAGCGGTTAGGCTCTAGACCAGCTTTTCAAAATATAACTTTTTCTTCCCAGCCCTTAAACATTTTTCCATCAATTTGAAAGCTCACAAGGCAAACATGCCAAAGAAAACCCACCCAAACAAGGCTCCAAATCCTCCCTCGAGGCATAACATTTAAAAACAAAGGATAAAACCAAACGAAAACGAAAAACAACAACCAACCCAAGGTTTCTCTCGAAAGCATAAAATATGCATACATCCATAAGAATTATATACGCATTACAACATGTTATACCCAAATAGAAAACATATACAGAAAGGTATAAACTACCAAACAACAGGGTCTCATCAACAGCCACCTTCGGGCACCTCAAAGTCACCCCACAGGACTACGTCCACTTGAAAAAGGTTTTACAATAAAATCCCACACCGTGAGCCGAAGCCTAATAGAAATAGACTATAAAGCTGTAAAGCAGGTTATGCAATCATAAGCATACAGACTCAACCACAGGAGTCAAAAAGATTTTTCTCTCAAAAATCACAAGTTTTTCGTCAGGTTAACACGAGCCTCAAAAAAATTTTCTTTCATAAAATTGCTCATTTTTAACCTTAAAACTAAGTATATCATCCTCATAGATATCATGTCACAGTTAAGGGAAAGTAGTAATCAAAAACCTAATTTTTCACCCAAATCACACAATTGAGAACAAAATATTATTTTTCTACTCGGAACACACAATTGAGAAAAATAAAATGATAAGCTGTAATAAAACAGTATGCTCCACTCGGTCCACACTGCCGAGGAGAAAAAGATAAAATAAAATTCGATGTACCGACTCTGTCACACAGACAAAGAAAATAACTATAAACTCCTGCCCATTACCCTAGTCACCACTTAAGGCCTGCTCGATAATGACAAGTTCTATACGGAGTCACGAAAAAGTAAACAACGACAATCACGGAGGCAACCGACTTAGTTTATAGGTTCACAACCCAAAGGCCCTAAGCACCCACCGACCACTTAGTTTACGGGTTCACAACTCGAGGGCACTAAGCACCCGCCAACCTCGTTTACGGGGATTAACCCGAAGGCACGTAGGGACCTACTCTGCACACGTTTCTGGACTTACACCGAGGAGTAATGGAAGCCCAACTCAACACACCCAGTGTCACGGTACATCTATGGAAAAATATTTCAAAACCAACCGTAGCTCAACTACAAAAATATGAAAAATAGTTTATACAACACATGTATAAAATGATCCAATCCATCAACATGGAGGTCCATAAGCATGTAAAAACATGTTTCCAACAAAATATTTTAAAAGCTGAGACTTAACCCCAAGGGTTAGCTCCAAACCTCCAAAAAAAAATATTTTTCACAATTCCCACAACACCTCGTTTTCAAACCTCCTTTGGAAAACCAAGGACATCAACACATCCGAATTATGTACAAAACCAAGAGAAGGCGTAAAATCCACCGTTTACCCAAAAACCAAGGTTTAACATGAAAATAACATTTAATGTATTTTCTACCCGGTAAAAATACATATAACTGCATATAACACCCTTTAACAACAGTAGAGTCTAGAATCCTACCTCATAGATGTCCCACCATTAAGAATCAAACCTCAAACAAGCTCCAATCCACCAAAGCCCCAAATGCGCAACTACGGAGGATCTTCCAACGAACACCCACGCTCTTCAACGATAGCTCGCTCAAGGAAATGACAAGATCTCAACCCCCAACGTACATGGAGAGCTCTAAAGAGCTCCAAAATCAAAACCCTTGATCACCCTTTAGCTTTAGAGAGAGAGGAGGAAGGTGGAAAATGAGAAATCTAGCCTAAAACCCGTAACTTATAGCTTCTATCCGATACAGACCGCTCGATCCGTCAAAAGACCGCTCGAGCGGTCTCTGCAACTGCACTGTTAGCCCAATTTCAAATGAGCATAACTCCCTCGTCCGGACTCCAAACAGGGTCATTCTTGTTCCCAAACTAAAGCCCCGGAAGTCTACTTTTCAATGGGTCAAACCTCATACCAAAATTCATTTTGTACAAAGAATTATGACCAAAATAATGAAGGTATGTCACTTTCTTTCACACGCTTTTCACATATTTTTGTCCGGACATCACTTAGAACCTCATATTCTTCCCCGAACATATCTTCCACGCATATCCAAGCTCAAAACACTCACCCACAACATCACCAAGGTCATGTTTAACTCTTACTCCCTCAACACTTATCTTATTTCAAACATGAAAGAGGTCAAGGTCTCACGCTGCATCTGCTGCTACATCTAGTAAAAAGTCGTCAAATGTTTGAGAATTTTTTAAAAAGATTTTTGAAAAAAATTTTGATGGCACCGTAATTGTTAAAGATAAATATAAAATTTGTAATAAATTTCTCTCGGATAACACATCGGGTGGCACTAACAACTCAATTAAACATTCAAAAAGTCACCTAAAAATGCACTTATTAATTTGAACACACAAATGTAAATAGATAGAAGTCTAACTAAAAATATTTTAATTTTTTTTATGATTCTACACAAGCACAAAATTATGTTGTGACAATATAATAAAAAAGAACATCCGTTACCTATGAGTGAAGAACCAGCATTTGAATATATGGTACAAGAGGTATTTTCGCCTCAATTTTAACATTTTTCTAGAAATAGGGTTTGGTAAAAACTTGAATAAATTAAAAGCGAGTTAGCAGATTTATTTAAAAATTTAAAAGGTAAAATTTATTTAACTTCTGATTTATGAACTGCTAGAAATAATACAGAATACCAATATATTACTGCACATTTTATCGATAATTATTGAAATTTATGTAAACGTATTAAAAGGTAAAATTTGTTTAACTTCTTTAGTGAGCTTTTTTCATCATTTAATTAAACTGTTATATTTTTTGACTTCTCTTATTGAGATGAGTCAGAAAAATAAAAAAAATTGATCAAAATATATAAAAAGTTTAGAAAATACGAAAATAAGCATATAAGCTAAATTTTATATTACTTATTTTCGTCTTTAGGTGACTTTTTTTAATCTTTTGATTAAAAATTTTTACTTTTTGAGTTCCATCTCATTGAGACGATTCGAAAAAATAGAAAAATCTTGTCATGCACTGACCCCAAGAACCCATGAACCAACCCAACCGTCCCGCATACAAAGGTCACTAACGATATGTTTCCTTCACTAAAGGTTTGAGTTTGAAACATAATGACACAAAAATTTTCTTTTAGCAATCAAATTCTCTCACATATCCCATTCCAAACAAATATCTTTGATTTCCCAAGAGCTCATTTACAACTACTATATCATTGTAGTCATTTACTCAAATTTTATACAAACAAAATACAAAATACAAAGAGATACTAGATCTTTCTTCTAGCTTCTAGCTTGTTTTCCGCAATGCAACCTTTGTCCTGGTATCGCCTATAGTCCTTGAAAACCTGAAATGGTTTACATATATGCATGAGCCAAAACTTGTAGGATATAGATTAACTCAAATATAATGCATGATTTGTGAGGTGTGATAGATGCAACCGAAGAGAAATGCAAATTTTTACCAATTTATTATTCCTTCACACTCACGCACACCAATTTGTTCCCATTTATCCTTTCATATTATCCATATCATCATCCCATTATTCGATTTTTTACAAAAATCAAGTCACAATTTCATTACCCAGTTTATCACAAAATCATATCATATCTTATCTAATGAACCGACGCCGGGTGCAAATTATAGAAACTTCTCCCTATTAATTTTTAATAGGCTACTCGAAGTCATTAAATAATAGATAGCTCTATAACTCACTACGACGTAATCACCATTAATGAACCGGTATCGGGTGCAGCTTATAGAAATCCCTCCCTATTAATTTCCAATAGGCTACGCGAAACTATTGGGTAATTGATAGCTCTATAACTCACCACGATACAACACCACATTTCGGGGGGCTAACCCGTGGGCTTGTGGTCCCCATCTTGCGCAAGTTTTTGGTCTTTCACCGCAGAGCCGCTAGCCCAATTTAATCTACATCAATCTATACGGTTCATTATTTGTTCATTTTTACAAAAATCTAGGAGTCCAACCCACAACTGGTTCATCTCCCAATCATTTTCACACATTATCGTTACAATTCCAATTTCAACTTTCCCAATCAAGTTCTATTTTAGTATTCAATCATTTCTTTTCAATTCAAATGCAATCATGAATTTCAACACACAATTTCTCATAAATCACTTTTCATTTATCAACTTCATGAAATGCCAATGCATAATTAACTCGTACATGACCATATCATTTGGAAGAAAATGGAATGCACCCATTATATATATAAGTTAGAAACTCAAGTTCTCTTCGGAATGCTTAGCAATGCCAAAAGATGACTATGTCGTACCACACCCTTCAAATATCCATTTTTGTTCTCAAAAACTTTCGTTATATGTTGAAAATTCACTTTTTGCCAAAAACCCAACCAATCGGTACAATACACGCATCTCAGCCCATGTATATTGAAATAGGTAACTCATAGCTCAAGGGACAAGAAATTTGATGAAAATGTCTAATATTGATGAAAATAACTATTTTCAAGATATTTGGCAAAAACGGGTGAAAAACGGTTAAGAAACTTTGATATACTCTCACTATTTTAATTAGAACTTTTTCTACAAAAATAATTTTCTTGTGAGAGTAGTCTTATTGGAAAGAGAACTTATGGGGCTTCGATTTGAGTATAAAAATGATCCCATTCGGTGTCTCGATGAGGGATATATGATCAGAAGAAGTTGGCTCTGCGCAACCAGTTCGCTCGAGCGAACGTCGGGTGCTCGAGCACCCAACTCTCTGCCAGTTGACCGCTCGAGGGACAGGGCTCCGCTCGAACACGCTGGCACCTGAGAAAACCCTAAATTTTTTCTTGTTTTGAGTTTCTAACCCTTAACCCTTCATCAAACATGTCTCAAATCTTGATTTTCACCCCAAAAACATTAGATTCAAGTCTCATAAATCCTTTTTATGCACTAATTTCCCGAAATCATGGTTACTCCTTTCTCAAAAACCCCCATTTCCATCCAACCCAATTCAATACACACATAATTCTTTCAATCTATCCATCATACATAAATTTAACTCAATTTTTATGCACATAAACAAAATATCAACCCAAATCTTAACGAACATATGAGAAAATCCAAATTCTACCTTGGATTTGTTCAAAAACTTGAAATTCCTTCCAATCTTCCCACTTAGGGTTTGATATTTGGTGTTCTTGCCTCCTTGATGCTCCATCTTCCACCTCCTTACTGCAAAGCTTGATTTCCATTCTCAATTTCTCTCAATCCAGCCTCAATCTTTAAGATTAGGGAAGGGAGGTTAGGGTTTCATGAATTTCTCTCTCTAGAGATGGAAAGCAGAAGAGGAGAGGAAGAGAGGAATGGGTGAAATGTTTGGGGGGGTGTTCTCACGAGTTATGGGTTTTAAATAAACCTCCCAACTTTTCTCCAATGTTCGAGAAAATTTCAATCTTATCCTGATACTGCGCTCGAATGGACCCCCACCGATCGAGCGGTGACCCTTGAAATTGAAATTTACAAATTTTTTTAAAATTCAACTCAAACCTCTAACTTTACTCATATTTTAATACTTGAGTCTTTCCATTAACATACCCATATCAATATCACATGTCGCCATGTATCCCAAAATTTTTATTTTCACATATTATTAATTCAGCTGTTATTGAGCAAAATTTTTATAGCACCCACGCCCAAATTTAATCTGATCTCTTCTCTTACCAAAATATGAAAAAATAAAATAAACGGGTATTGGGGCCTTACAAATTTAGTTAAAAGATGAAAAAAAATCACAAAAAAGACAAAAATAAGCAAAATTCACTACATCTAGCTCAAATAGGGCCAATTGACTAAAAGCAAGAATCATACAAAGCCTTAAACATTGAGCTTCAATTCTTTTTTCTTTTTTTTTTTACTGCTGAATATGGTCTTTTTCTTTGTTTTGGTGAGAAAACTTTTTTATGTTAGGAGTCTCTTTAGATTTGAATATTTAAAGTTTTATAGTCTATTTTTTATATTATTTAGTGGTTTGCAATAATATAAATTCTTTTAGGATTTTTCTGTTAATGTTCATCTGCATAATATTTTTTATTTTTTATTGTCGTAGGAATTTTAGTGAAAGAGTGCGTTTAGCAAGAATTTGACAACTAATATGATCAGTAGGAATTTTAGTGAAAGAGGGCGTTCAGCAAGAATTTGACAACTAATATGATCATAATGTTTAGGGCTGAGGCCTTGTTTCGCTCTAGCTTCTATTCTACTCCCTTGGCCTTGGCCTGGACCCGGCCAAGCCTGTAAGACTTTTGCCAAAATTTGGACCGAACTAGGTTTTTTAAGAGAGAAGGCCTAGGCCTGATCTTAAGAATATATGGTGGGCTCGAGCTTGGGCTCGGACTTTTTCAAAATAATTCACTTTTATTATTTTTGAATTACTTTTATATACTATGTCTATGTATTTCTTATAATTATTTTAGTTTATAAACTAACTTATGATAATTATTATTTTTCAATTACTTCTATAGATAATAATTTAAAAGGTAAATTACACTGACATCCCCTGAGATTTTTGACAAAAACAGAAATCACCAATGTAGTTTCTGAAATATCACTGACCACCCATGTCAGTGATTTTGTCCTAATTTCGTTAATTATAATTGCAAATTTACAATTTTACCCTCCAAACATTCCTTGTCTCTCTCATCTCTCTCTGTATTAGGAAGAGAAAAAAAAACTAAATGAAAGAAGAAGATCAGGCGCTGCACAGGCCAACCCGGCGCCGCCCCCTCACTCCGACGACGCCGCACCACCCACCGGCGGCAACACCAGCACCGGCAACACCAGCCACCATCGCCGCCTTGCCTCCCTCGCCGCTGTTTTGCCGCCGAATTCTCTTGTTTCCATCTCTCTCGGTCTCTGTGTGTGTGTATATATATATATATACACATGTATATATTTCTCGGTCTCGGTCTCTCTCTGTAATTTTCGTCGCCAAAGGGAGGCCGCCAGTGATGGGTGGTCAGAGAGACTGGCGGTGGCCAGATTTTCGTCGCCGAAGGGACTCCCTCAATTAACCGCCACTGTCACTGCACCCTCACTGCATCTCCACCTCGAACCCTCACCACCACCCCTTCGCCATCAGCGTGCATACCAGCGCCGTCGTCGCCGCCCCCTCCAGACCCTAACCTTCATTCCCAACCCTCGCTGCCGCCTCCTTCCCAAACCCTAGCCACCACCACACACAAGCACCAGTGCCGCCCTTTGCCAAACCCTCACTAACGCCACCTCTTCCCACTTCACCGACGCCAGTTGGGACCTCGTCGGCGCTAGTTGGGGCTTAACAGAAAGAAGAAGAAACGATAGAGAATTTGAAAAATTTTAAAATAAGGGTATAATAGGTATTTTAAAAAAATTAAAAGCTGATTTTATTATTTTTCGTTATCATTTTTCACAGCGGTTAACGGAATTGTGGTTTTGAAACCAAATATTAAAGCAGAATGAGTGTTAGTGATATTTTAAAAATCATATGGGGTGTTTCTGTTTTTGTCAGAAACCTCAGGAGAGGTCAGTGTAATTTACCCTAATTTAAAATACAACAGTATTTATAATTGAATAAACTATGGTTTATTACAAATTTATATTTATAAACTCACTTATAATTTAAAATATAATGGTAATTACAATTTAATAGACAATTGTTTTTTATAACCTCATTTTTGTAAACTAACACATAATTTAATTAACAATAAATTATTATAAGTTTGTATTTATAAACAAACTTATAATTTAATAAACAATGGTCTTTATTATATTTATTTTATTTTATGAATTTAAACTTCTAATAATCATTATTTTTTACTATTATTTAATTTTTATACATTTATTTTTTCTTGCATATAATAAAATATTAAAAAATAATAAGATTAAACCTCAGGCCGAACTTCGGACCATGCTACCTTTGAGCTTATGTACCAAATTTCGAGCTAGGCCTCGAGCTTGGGCCGGGCTCTAAGTGGGAGGCCCAAGCCAAGCCCACACCTCTTTAGGCTTGGACGGGCTCAAGCTCGGGCCGCCCTTGAACGACCCGTGGGTCTCGAACCAAAATAACATTCTTAACAATTCTATCTCTGCTCACATTAGGGGTGTGCAACCGACCCGCCAACCTGCACTCAACCCGTTGACCCGTGCCGACCTACACCAACCCGCGCGGTTTGTGTGGGTTGGTGGGTTGGGTTGGCTGGGTTGAAAGAAAAAATAAGATAGGATGGTTGGTTGCAGTTTACAATTTTTCAACTCGTCATTTAACCCAACACAACTTGTCTCGGATGCATATAAATTTTAGTATTTCTCACATACATAGAATCTTAACTCATTATATATATAAGATATAAACCTAACATAATGGTATGTTTTTGTGATTATTTTTTGATATTTTTTTTATATGCTTCGTATGTTTATCTCTTATTGCTATTTATTTTACTTTTGTAATTGACAATGAATGTGTTATTGTATTTTGTTTGGGAGATGTGAATTGTTAAAATTGAATGTACTTTGTTGATTGCTACTTAGTACCTAATTTACTTTTATAATTGTCGCTGAATACTATTTTTTTTCTTTGAAGATGCTAATTATTGAATGATTTGGTGTAATTGTTAAATGTGTTTTGCATTAAAGAAATTACTTGCTAACTTTGTTAAAAATTTTGTTATGCATTTTTTGATTCATACGATAACTTCACCCGTTAAATCATCAAAATTGTCAGTTTGAAATCGCCTAAAAAGTAATTTAATTTGTCAATTTTAGAAATAAGTGCATTGGCGGTGGATTGAAAAAATTTTCACCCGCTAAGAATGAATTGAGTGAAAATATTTTTTCAACCCAATCCCTTTGTGCACTTAAGGTTACACGGATGCTATTTTTGGGTGCGCTTACCATATTACATTATGGCATTCAGGGTGTTTTTTTTTTTTTTTTTTTTTTTTTTTGGGGTGCAAGTACAAAATCAATAATACGTAAATATAGATAGGCTAGCGGATGAAGAGGGTCAAAACTAACCAGGTCCCAAACATTGCATGCATGGGTACTACTACACAACACCACACTGCTTCGAGGAATGAAGGAGGAATCCCACCCACAACCTACATAAATGATTCCTAGATCTCTTCAATTCAACGACTGACTGAAATTATTCCAGCTCCATAAATTTAGAGAACACATTAGAAATAAATGTACATACATTAAAACTTACCATGTGCACAATCTATTTATACGGGTGGATCAGAAGGCACGATAACGGCGAGGAAGGCTTCAGATTTCCAGTGCTGGGTAACGTAGAAGCTTCGTACATCTTAGATTCCCTCATAATTACCAATCTACACCTTTTTTCATTCCAAGCAACAAAGAAGACGAGTAATTCTATTGCCGCGAGCTTGGTGCCATTGACATGGATGCTGGCTGCCAATAAAAACCACCTTCTGATCCTTGAAAACCCTGGAAAGCATTAGATGGAGGAGCTGTGAAGGGAGAGAGACCATTCATTGCAGCCCCTAAAGTGGGATAACCAGGCATGGGTGGTGGTGGTGGCAGCGGCGGCTGATGTTGGGTTGTGCCATAGCCATATGGTACACTAATTGATCCAGCAGTCTGCATGAACTGAGGCACCAGATACGATGGGATAGGCGGCAATGGTGGCAACGGCGGAGGAGATGATGGGGGAGGCAGTTGTCCATTTGCTGTCAGTTCTGGTAAGGTAATCGGGATACTGTGTTGAAGTGAGTCGGGATGTGGATAAGGTGGAAGTGGTGCTTGAGAATTCTGAGGTGGAATATAAGAGGGGTGGTCATTCTCGAGCTTACTTCTCTTTTCAGAAGGATAATCACCGGAAGGTTCTTTCATCGGATTGCCAATGACACCCTCTGATGCCAGAGAAGAGAGAACGTAAGTCAGCATCTGAGCAGAGGATGTTGATGCGGTAAGCTTTGCCGCCACTGCAGCAGCTGCAGTTTTAGGGTCCTCTCCAGATTTTTCAGCAAAAGGTACCTGTCGCGTGTACATTACTGGAGCTGATTGTTCTCCATTTCCCGCCATAAAACTGTGAGGTGCTTTGGATGCATGAGTTTCCATCATACTCTGCTCAGTTACCAACTTTGTATTGTTGTTCAGTAACCGTCTGCATAAGTTACCTGCCTGCTCTGATTGGGCTTGAGCTGCCTGAAACAAAACATATGAAAGGGAAAGCAAGAAAGTACTGAAGGGGGTACGAATAAGGCTCTGTTTGTTTTGATTATGGTGGCTTATAATCCTGTTAAAAAATGCCACATTATAAGCCATGAAAAGAACAAGAATTAGAGAATAGTAGGGTAGACAATGTGTGCACTGAAAGTAATAATACCATATATTAGTCCAGTAGCACATCAATAAAGAGCCTCCCTCTATTACCCCGAAAGAGAAACGGGTTATTTTATCCATAAATCCTTGAGCTCTTCAACTTTGGAGCTTCTGGCAAAAATAGGGATCTTGCATTGTACATAGAGTTTGAGATACATGCTTTCCCAACTATTAAGGTGTTTGAGAAATCTTTTTTATCTAGTTTTTCTTTTTCGTTTTTAGTAAACTTTTTGTTTTCAATTTTAATCCAAACTTTTATACTTTTATTTATCTCGCAAAGAGAAATCAAGAAGTAAAAACCATATACCAGAAAAATAAAAAAATTCAAGCCTCCCTCGACTAATGGTAAGCCTGCAAGTGGCCTAAAGCCTGAGACCCTAGAACACTCTACACCATTGACCTCCCTTGACCTCGACTCTTTTGCTTACCCCTCGCACCTGCTCAATCTTAGCTACCTAACCCATCCACACTTTCAACATAAGTTACTGAACCTCGTCTGTGTCAAATCCTTTGAACTTATATCTGGTTTTAGTGGCTCTGAGTCCCATGATTCCTCTCATAACCACCAACTTCCTCCACCTGACCCTGCTAATGGAGCCTCCTATAACGTTCCATCAACTACCCAACAAATTAGTGGAGATCTAATATCTTCCAGAGGATGGCTCAAGTCACATTACAAGGGCCAAATGGATCATCACGAAGCTAAGGTTGAAGGTCTTCACTCAAAGGATTGCTGGAGCAGAAGCCCTACCCCACAAGTTGCAACTTCAAAGCAAGGAAAGGATCTGTGAGAGATCAGTTATTGGCAAAGAAAATCCTGGGATGGGATGAATTCCTTTCACTCCCTGACTTTCCTACCCTTTCACTTTCATCAATGATTACGTTAGTATGGAAATGCACCGGAGCCGGCAACACCACATTCAAAAGATGTATCAAAGAGATGGTCCAAACTCATCACCCTGATATTCTGGTTCTGCTGAAAACAAATATCTGTTTCAACATCATGGGTGATTTCTTCAGCAGCACTGGTTTCACAGTTAGTTCAATTTCTGATCCTTTAGGTAGGTCTGGTGGCATTTGGATTATCTGGGATCCCACCCAACCTACTGTGTGTGCTTATGAGGTCAAGATGCAATGCATTCATGCTACCATTCAGCAACCAGACTACGAGGATCGGATCCTATCTGCTGTTTATGCTAGTTCTAGCCCCAATAACCGTGAGATGTTCTGGTTGGATATTGAGGATAAAGCTAGTCATGAAAATCACGTGTGGCCTCTGGTAGGTGACTTTAATGAATTCTCTGATCCCTCTGAACGAAAAGAACGTCCTCTAGAGGAAACTCTCCTATTTAACAATCTCCATGATAGAATCAACCATAGCTATTTGGTGCGTGGTCCGGGGACACTACTTTTCCTTTTGTCGTAGCTTAGAGACAACTAGCTTTTAGTTCACCTGTTCGTCGCTTGCTCTATAGAAGTAGGACATGGATTCAGCTCTAGATATAAGAGAAATTAGTTAGTATGTGTGGGTGAAGTCTCTCCTTTTGTTGGATTGAAAGGCTAGCCTACCCTTTCTTATTAGTTAAGGAGTCGCTTATCCTCGTTCCTAGATAGCAGCTGAGGAACTGCCCTAAGTGGCACTGGCATCTGTCTATCATATGACAGGGTGCTCTTCCCCAGGCAATGCCTAATTAAAACCTATCGTTTTCTACTATCACAGGGATATCTATTAGTGGTAGGCTAGTTAAATAGGGAAAATTAGCCAGCTCCTCGCTTTAGTTTTCAATAAGGGGGGCACAAGTTTGATCTTGTTGTACTGGACCTAGGCTTACGTGGACTAACGACAGACAAGGTTGGGCAAACATCATGGGATGACTAGATAGAGCCTCGTACGTATTATTAACTGGAAAATTTATTTTCCTGATGCTATGGTCCGTAACGTTCCTAGGATATGTTCTGATCACTGTCCTATGCTGATTTATACTGATTGCATGCATAACCATAACCCAGTTAATAAGCCCCCCAACTTATCCAGAACAGCCCCCCACCTAATTTTCCAGACACAAACTCGGTAGAGGATTGCAGGGAGATTACGAGAAGAACTAGCACCAAAATAGACCACACCTTGAGAGAAGGGAATAAGGTGGCTGACAAACTTGCCAACCTCGGAGCTGGCCAGAATGATGGAATGGTCACCCTGATAGATCCACCACCCCAAATTATCAAGAACTGCTAAATACAGATTTACTAGGAGTTGCTTTAGAGAGGTCCTAGATCTCTTTGTTCCTTTTCTTTTGGTTTTCCAATGTATTAAAAGAGACTGTGTGTGCATGTGTGTGTGTGTGTGCGCGCGCGCGAGAGAGAGAGAGAGAGAGCCCTAATTTCACAATGTTATTAATTAACATTGTTTAATGTTTTTTTCTTGCAAGATATTTTTGTTTTAAAAAATATAATTATTGTCCGACCTATTTTTAAACATATTAAGGGCCCCAAATGGTAACTAATTTAAAAGCTAGCTTTATGGATTTTTGCCTTTTTAACCAAAAAACTTGTTTAGATTGAAAGTAGGTCGTAGGGTAAACTAGCTTTTAAGCTAGGTTTTTTTTTTTTTTAAGTTGGTTGATTGGTAAAAAAATTGGCTTTTTTGTTTTTTGAAAGTAGGTCGTGGGATAAACTAGCTTTTTAGCTTCTTTTTTTTTTTTTTTTAACGTTGGTTGATTGGTAAAAAATTTGGCTTTTTTGTTTTTTGTTCAAATTGAACAATATTGTCCTCTCTATATAGCTGATTATAATGATTATATATAGTTAGCATTGGTAGTAAATAAGTTATTAAGTAGACGTCTTATTGTCTTTTCAAATGAGGTGGAGGTTTAAATAGGGTGTCCTAAGAATTGGTATTTTTTATTTGACTTTTTACCTTTTTTTCCTTGATGTGCAGAGGAAAACGTGGGAGGTTGTTTAGTTTTTGTTTTTTTTACTGCGTTGCTCTAACAGTAAACCGTGGTTCAAACACTACATTACAATTCACGCAATAGAACCAAACTAAGAGATAGAAGAGTTACCTGAAGTTGATTGCGGATTTGATCCAGTTTAAATTCCTGATAACAGAACCATGACAGCTTTCTATCACAAAATACATAGAAAGAAAAAATATAGATAGAAAAGGAGAAAGAAGTAGAGAACGCGTAATTTCAGAAATATTACAATGGTTAACCAACCTGCTCCTGAAGAGCCTCTCTGAGATGAGAAACAAGATTTGCTCTTGATGATTCAACCATTGTCAGGTGTTCAATACAGTCTCTCAGTATAGCATGATTCCCTTGAAGCTCCTCCGCAATGCCAGAGCCGTCCAAATTTCCTAATCAAATGGCGATAACAACATAGACCATTTGGAGAGAGAGAGAGAGAGAGAGAGAGAGAGAGAGAGAGAAGAGAGAGAGCAGGATTTACAAATGAAAGATCATTATCGCTATGTTATGGAAGAGAACCAATTATGGAAGAGAACCAATTCACAAAATAGGCTTTATATAATAATATTGAACTGGCTCAGAAACCCAAGTCTCGAGGCTACAAGCAGCCAAGGATCAAAATTTCATTCTGTTTAGATTAGCTTGGAAATCAAGGAGGGAAAAAAGTTCAGAATAAAAATGGAAATATAACGAAATATTTATATAAATGTCTATACTGGGGAAATAATTAAACAGTTGAACATGTTAGAGACAAATAAACAATGTAGTAGTAAATTAATGTGAAGCATTAACTGTTAAATTAATGTCACACAAATCCATATTATCAAGTAAAATTGAATATGATTATTGATTATATAACCACACAAGGTTCCAACCAAATAAAGTTTACAGAATTATGAAAATAATAATAATTGTGACGCTAATCTATATTACAAAATGCATCACCCTTGATGTGACATTTGTCTATGTGGCATATTCAAAGGCTAAGATTTGTTTACACTTCTCTCTTTTCCTTTTTTATCTCTCTCTTCTCTCATTAACCAACTCTCATATCTTTTCATTTCAAATCCATTTTTTCTCTCTATTTGAAGTTTAACCTTTTTTTCTCTCAATTAAAGAATAACTAGTGTGAAAGTATATATAATAGATTTTTATTATGGCCCCGTTTGGGTAAATAGCTTATTGGCTTATTTGGCTTATAAGCAACCAAATAAGTAACTTCGTTTGGTTTGCCAAATAAGTAAGATTTAAGTCAATAAGCAAATAAACTAACAAGTCAAATAAGAAAAAATAAGCAAGAATTTAGCCAAACGAAGTGCCTTATTTAAGCAAATAAGTAAAAATAAGTCAAATAAGCCAAAAATAAACAAATAAATAAATAAGCTAAAATAAGCCAAATAAGCAAATAAGCCAATTGGTAGCCAAACAAAGTGACTTATTCATGTTTTTGCCTATTTGCTAATAAGCAAATAAGCATGTTACCCAAACAAGGCCTATGTATACATACATACATAGCTTAAAAAAGATATAATTAGTTTAATGCATTTTTATTTTGGTATATTGTCACTTATAGTTGGAAATACAAGGCTAATAAAAATTATTTATGAATATGTTGTTACTCTAAATAATTAAGGACAATGTTCACTATTTAAAATTAATTTCATGATAATATTATATTTAAAGTGCCAATAGGCACGGGAAATTACTAGTAATAAACAAAGGTCAAAGGGTTGCCCATGAGTGTGTGTGTGTGTGTGTGTGTGGGGGGGGGGGGGGGGGGTTT